>JABWTJ010001120.1:168044-182443 GCA_016801875.1 Solanum sitiens
TAGTGGCTGCCTTATGAATATTGTTGTTGAGGGCTGTTTGGGTATCTCTGGAAATGATGTTTGAAGTTGTATTAATGTGTAGAGGAAGGGTGTGGTGGTTCACCATTTATGTAAGGGTTGTATGGGCCTGATTTCCATCAAATATTTTTAGCTACTGTTTTGGAGAACCTTATTGTGATTAGCTGCTGATGTTAGCTTAATCATGACTTATGTTGTAGATTAGCACCCAATAAGGAAGGCTGAATCGTGATAGTGGTATTGGTCATAAATATAAGGTATGTAAGGCTATTCGATTCTATATCCTTTTGGCATGAAATCTGCCACCTGCAATTAATATCAATGAAGTGATTCTCATAAGTTCTATTTCTAGAAAAGAAAGCATGGTGGCAGCGTACTATCTCCAAATAGCTAACAATATTTCTTTCCCCATTCTAAGTACATGGAACTACTTCATTATATGTTCACTACTCTATACTTGTGTAATTTCCCCTTGTGCTGTTATAGAAATGGTATTTGCAAAAGAAAGTTTGATGAATACTTCTCCTAAGCCAATTGAAGTCAATTGTGCCATTAAGGTCTTAAAGTAAGGTGTTGATGTCTCATAGCTCCTTATGTCATTGTTACTGCCTCAAAGTATTGTTTTCATGTATTCCACTACTGTTCCGTAATTTCATGTCTCCAATATGATTATGACCACCAAATCAACATCTCAAAATGTTACGATTATCCAAAATAACATCTCAAAAGAGTTATGAACTGATTAACAATAATCTCAAAGATTAAAGAATCTAAGTGAAGAAATCTATTTAATTAAGGGTGGCAGCTTAGGGGCGAAAGCCTAGCATGGGCCGATCCCTATTGGTATAGAAGGGTGGCAGCTTAGGGGCGAAAGCCTAGCATGGGCCGATCCCAAGTTGTGTAATTATGAGGACCGCATCCCAGGGGTTAATACGCCTAGCATGGGTCATCCTCTTCTACCACTGATCAGCT
The DNA here is from genome assembly GCA_016801875.1 of Solanum sitiens. Classification (NCBI taxonomy): domain Eukaryota; kingdom Viridiplantae; phylum Streptophyta; class Magnoliopsida; order Solanales; family Solanaceae; genus Solanum; species Solanum sitiens. Next base: position 169,035 of record JABWTJ010001120.1, read on the forward strand.
GGTCACTTGTATCACAAGCCCAACAAAGATTATAACATACAAAGAAGGTAAAGAAAAGAATGTAGCTTACTTGATTCCACAAGAGTAAGCAAAGGTGGTCTTCTCTCCTAATCTATGCACTCATATGTTGCTACTTGATTTCATTTGTGCCTTGTATTACATATACTTTTTGCCTTACATATTCAGTACATTTTTCGTACTGACGTCCCGTATTGGGGACGCTGCATTTCATGCTGCAGGCTCAGGTACTCCAGCTAGTAGACCTCCTCAGTAGGAGCACTCAAAATTCTGCTACTTTTGGTGAGCTCCAAGTTGATTCGGAGCTTTATTAAGTCCTTGGTAAATTCGTTTGGTATTGTATCGTAGTTAAGGGTAAGGCGGGGTCTGTCCCGACCTACTCTAGTCTTCTATCTTTTAGAGGCTTTGTAGACGTATGTACATGGTTCAGTTGTGTCTTAAGGAGTTGTGGTCTAAACGGCCAAGTCTTGTATATAACTTTTGGACCTACTTACGTTGGTTTGTATCGCTGCATCCAAAGATAACTTGTCTCAATTATTATAGTATATGCTCAGTAAGAACAGGTTGTAGGTTGGTTCTCTCAGGCCTTTAGGGCATCGGGTGCCTGTCCGTCTTAATGGGTTTTGAGGCATGACATGCTGTATCACTTTGACTTTTTCCATAGCTTGATGAACAAGATCTGGCCCAAATAAGGCAGTTTCACCCGTTTCGAACCAGCCAATTGGTGATCTACACTTTCGACCATATAAAGCTTCATAAGGTGACATTTTAATGCTCGAATGATAGCTATTGTTATAAACAAATTCAATAAGTGGTAGGTGATCATCCCAGCTACCCTTGAAATCTAATATACAAGCTCGCAGCATATCCTCAAGTGTCTGAATTGTACGTTCTGCCTGACCATCCGTTTGAGGATGAAAGGCTGTACTTAAATTCAATTGTGTTCCCAAACTCTTTTGAAATGACTTCCAAAAATTTGCTGTGAATTGAGCTCCTCTATCAGATATTATAGAGATTGGCACTCCATGTAGTCGAACTATCTCTTTAATGTACAACCTCGCATACTCTTCAGCTGTATAGGTAGTCTTCACCGGCAAGAAGTGTGCTGCTTTGGTAAGTCTGTCAACTATTACCCATATGGAGTCAAACTTCCGGAATGAGCGAGGCAAACCAGTAACAAAATCCATGTTGATCATGTCCCATTTCCAAATTGGAAGTTCTATGCGCTGCATGTAACCTCCGGGCTTTTGGTGTTCTACTTTTACCTGTTGACAATTTGGACACTGAGCCACGAATTCTGCAATGTTCTTCTTCATGTCCCCCCACCAATACATTTCTTTCAAGTCATGATACATTTTAGTTGACCCCGGATGAACAGAGTATCTTGAATTATGTGCTTCCATCATGATCCTCTTTCTTAGTTCATCTACATTAGGTATACACAATCTGTTTTGACATCGAAGTTCTCCGTCTTGCTTAAGCTCAAATGCCTTTGTCATACCATGTAGTACATTCTCTTTAAGTTGTAAAAGAATTGGATCAGTGTACTGCTTCTCTTTCACTTCCACTATTAATGAGGATTCTGCCGCATTTTGCACAATAACCCCTTCGCCTTAAGATTCAAGAAGGCGAACACCCAAGTTCGCTAGTTGGGACAGATCCTTAGTCATTCCTTGTCTTTCCACAGACTTCCCATAAGTGCTTGCCATTATTTTACGGCTTAAAGCATCAGCTACTACATTAGCTTTACCGGGGTGATATAAGATGTCAATGTCATAATCTTTTAATAGCTCCAGCCACCTTCGCTGCCTCAGATTTAAGTCTTTTTGCTTAAAAATATATTGCAAGCTTTTGTGATCAGTGTATATGTCAACATGAACTCCATACAAGTAGTGGCGCCATATCTTCAAAGCAAACACAACTGCTGCTAGCTCTAGATCATGGGTTGGATAATTTTTCTCATGTGGCCGCAGCTGCCTCGATCCATAAGCTATAACTTTACCACACTGCATCAATACACAACCTAAGCCCACTCCCGAAGCATCACAGTACACTACATAGCCTTCTGTACCTTCTGGAAGTACCAACACAGGTGTAGAAGTTAATTTACTCTTCAACTCTTGGAAGCTTCTTTCACACTCATCGCTCCACTGAAACTTGGTTCCTTTATGTGTTAGCTTTGTTAAGGGTGCAGCCATGGAAGAGAATCCTTCAACAAACCTTCTGTAATAACCTGCCAATCCAAGAAAACTACGGATCTCCGTAGGCGTTGTAGGTCTTGGCCATCTTTTCACGGCTTCTATTTTCTGGTTATCAACCCTTATTCCTTCTTCGGATACGATATGACCTAGGAATGCCACAGATTTCAACCAGAACTCACATTTAGAGAACTTTGCATACAATTTACGATCACGGAGAATTTGTAAAACCTGCCGCAAGTGATTAGCATGATCCTCTTCCGATCTTGAATACACCAAAATGTCATCTATGAACACTATCACAAACACATCTAAGAATGGCTTGAACACCCTATTCATCAAATCCATAAAAGCTGCTGGTGCATTTGTTAGCCCGAATGACATGACTAAGAACTCAAAATGACCATACCGTGTTCGGAAAGCTGTCTTGGGTATATCTTTGTCCCTGACCCTCACTTGGTGATAACCTGACCTCAGGTCGATCTTTGATAAACACCTAGCACCTTGTAATTGATCAAACAGATCATCAATTCTAGGGAGGGGATATTTGTTCTTAATTGTTATCTTATTCAACTGCCGGTAGTCGATACACATTCTTAATGAGCCATCTTTTTTTTGCGCACAAACAAAACTGGTGCTCCCCATGGAGACACAGTAGGCCTTATGAATCCTTTTTGTAATAAGTCTTTTAACTGCTCCTTCAACTCTCGTAATTCTGCCGGAGCCATTTATATGGAGGAATTGAGATAGGTTGAGTATCTGAAAGCACATCAATACCGAACTCTACTTCTCGTTCTGGAGGCAAACCTGGAAGATCTTCAGGAAACACATCTGGAAATTCATTTACCACCGGAATGGATTGAAGGGTTGGTGGCTCTGCATCTACATTTTCCACGCTAACCAGATGGCATATGTAGTCCCCTACCTAAAGAAGGGGTTGATGAGGTCGACGCAACAACTGATCTAGTTGGTTGAACAACGCCACCCACTCCCCTATGAGGGCAGTTTCTCATCATATGCCCTGGTGTGCCACAGCAAAAACAAACATCCGTCCCAAACCTGCATGCACCTAGATGATTCCTCCCACACTGTTTACAAGGCTGTCGTGGAGGCCTTGATTGGCTCGTACTTCCTTGCTCTTGATGACTGCCTTGGCTTTCACTTCTTTGTCCAAACTGATTGCCTCTAAACCCTTGGAACCGTGGTGGAGCACTAGATGTAGAGTAGAAAGATGATGGCTAGATCAAAGCTTAGGATTAAGTCAATTCATCATACCCTAGATTACCTATCAAGAGCTAGCATGAAAGACTAATTACCATCCTAATTCATTTCATAAAAGCATATCAACATCATCTACAAGTGATTCAACCCTTAAGCAAGTCAATTGAATGAACAATTTACATTATAAGTCAAGAACACAACATAGGGTTAAGGACTTGGGGACATGTTCATCAATTTAGGCAAGACCATCAACAATTACTCCAATTAAGTTAGAATACATGTTAATAAACTCATATTAACCTAAAAGAAACATCAATAACTCAATTCATAACATCAAATTTGGAATTGGATAACACCCATTAGAAATCACTAATTTTGAAATCAATTTGGATGAACCCTTTGAGGAAAGAGGTCTCAAAGGTGAAGAGATCTCATGACTTAATGTTTTGATGAGAAATTGAAGATGAATCCACTCTTTTTCAGCCCACAATTCACCTCCTACACTTAGCTTCAATGGAGTCTTCCAATAGAGAGAGAAAGTAGAGAGAAGGTAGAGCAATTTGTTTTAGAGTTGTGTTTAGATTAAGTGAGGTTAGGGACTTTATAGGGTGACTAACTAACTTAATTAGACCTCCCTTAATCGCTTAATTAACTACCTAAGACCCCTAACTAATTAAATGACTTAATTAAAACGTGAAAGAAAACTTACCTGACCCCACAAATGAGACCCCGTCAACGGACTGGCCCCCCTCCGTGCTGCATATCCGTCATCTCGGTCAGAGACTTGTGCAGCCGGGGCCTTCCTCCACCAGGATAAGTGTGGTACGATGGAGGCATCGACGCCCTGTAAGTACACTTACGGCCCGTCGGCAGTTCTGTAACTGCTCCCCCACCAAGGTTTGGCTAAGTGAGGAGGGACGGTGGCATCGACGGTCCGTTGGTCCATGCACGGACCATGGGTTGCCTCGTCGATGCACACGGACACTACCTAGACAAATGTGGGGCAACGGTGGCACCAACAGTTCATTGGTCCACCCACGGACCGTAGGCCATCCCGTCGATGCACACTGCCCAGGGTGTTGCCAAGTACCACAAGGGTCCTCCTCAAGGCCCTTGGTTGGTTCTTGGGGAGTCGTACCCGGACGTTTCGACCATGAAACCTTTCTAACACTTGTTACACACCTTTTCACCAGATTTTGTTAAATTCTAACTCTTAAAAGCTAGTCAAATAGGCCAAGGCACACTAGCACCTCTTTGAACCAACTTTCGGACGTCATGGACGTTCTTAAATATTTTGGTTCCAAAACTCCCTAAGTTACCTATATTCATTAAACTAACCATAAAAACAGTGTCTAGACTTCCTGACACCTATGTTAGGCTTAACGACACGTCTTACGTTTTCAAAATGTTACATTATCCCCCCCTTAGGAACATTCGTCCCCGTATGACACAAATTCTTTTCAAGGAAGGAATAGACTCAAGACTAGAAGCCCAACCAACATCATTTCAAAAAAACACTATGCATATCATTTCAATCAAGGGAATTCAAAACATCAATTACCAAATATAAGACTCAAGATTACTTCATGAGGTACTTACTTCTCATAACAATCATATGAGGTCAACATGACACACATAAGTCAATTAGCATCAAGTTCAACTTATTAACATGATACACAACATTTCATAAATACTCAACACGTCAAAATGCATAACATGACTCAAAACAAGACAAAAACAAAAATTTCAAATTTTTGGGGCAAAAATCAGTGAATTCACTGTGCACTTCACTGTGCACATTTCAAAAATTCAACTTTTGCATATCTTCACCCAAAAATCAAGGGACTTCAATTTCTAATCATATTTATACTATTAAATAGAATGGCTAACCTCAATTATCAAAAATATGAGGGTATCGGGACTTCATGTCGGCCTCGGCCTCCCATGTTGCACCCTCAACTAAGTGATTTCTCCATTACACTTTTACGGATACTACCTCTTTGTTCCTCAACCTTTTCACTTGCCTTTCAAGAATTTGAACCAGAACCTCCTCATAAGAAGGGTTATCCTTGACACAAAGTCCCTCAATAGGAAGAATGGACTCGGGATCACCCACACTTTTTCAACATAGACACATGGAAAACCAGATGAACCGAAGCCAATTCACTAGGCACCCTCAACTCATAGGCCACCTTACCAATCCTTTGCAAGATTTCATAGGGACCCACATAACGATTGCTCAATTTCCCTTTCTTGCCAAATCTAACAACCCCCTTCATAGGTGAAATTTTTAAATACACTTTATCACCATCTTCAAACTCAAGATCCCTCCTCCTATTATCGGCATAGGAATTTTGCCGACGATAGGCCATTTGCAAGCGATTCCTTATAATATGAACTTTTTCCAAAGTCTTAAAAATAAAATCGGGACCAAGAATTGAAGACTCATAGTCTTCAAACCACCCAATAGGAGACCTACACCTCCTACCATACAAGGCTTCATAAGGAGCCATGTAGATGGATGAATGGAAACTATTATTATAAGCAAACTCTACCAACGGCAAGTGCTTATCCCAACTCCCATTTGAAGTCGATGACACAAGCTCTAAGCATATCCTCCAGGGTTTGAATAGTACGTTCCGCTTGACCATCCGTTTGGGAATGAAAAGCGATACTCAACTTCACCTTAGTACCCAACCCTTCTTGAAATGACCTCCAAAACATAGATGTGAATTGTGCACCCCTATCCGATATGATACATAAAGGAATACCATGGTGACACAAAATATCATCTATGAAGATCTTAACATAATCCTCCGCCGAATAAGTAGACTTGACGGGAATAAAATGAGCGGACTTGGTCAACCTATCAACCACCACCCATATGGAGTCATATTGCTTTTGGTTCTTGGGCAAACCTACCACAAAATCCATATTGATGTCTTCCCACTTCCAAGTAAGAATTTGGATATCTTGTAGTAAGCCTCCTGGTTTTAGATGTTCGGCCTTGACTTGTTGGAAATTTGGACAGTTAGCGACAAATTCCGCTATGTCCTTTTTCAAACCTTCCCACCAATACACCTCCTTAAGTTATGGTACATTTTTGTTGACCCCAGATGAATGGAATAGTGGGACCCATGAGCTCCTTCAAGGATATGATTCCTCAAATCATCAATATTAGGAACACATAATCGCCCTTGATATCTCAATACACCATCTTCCCCTAAGGAGAAAGATTCATTTAATGTCATGACCCAACCCGATGGGCCGTGACTAGTGCCCGTTTTGGACACTCATAAACAAACCTGCTAAGTATAACCAACTGAAACTAAGACAATATGGATTTAATCAAATCAAGCCAACCCCAATGCCATATATATATAAAGTGGATCTACCTCATAAGGAGTCATAACCATTCAACCGTAAAAACATACGAGAGCCGACAAGGCCGCCACTATCCAAAGCATTAGTACGCAAGCCGACAAGGCTGCCACTACACAATACACAATGATGTACGCAGCCGACAAGGCTGCCCCTGAACTAGCGGACATCCCAAACAAACCATGTCCAGACCATCCTTCAAAACATATATATACAACCCACATAATGTTTATAGACCTCTAAGAATATAGTAGTGAAACTCGACGGAACAGGGCCCCGCCGTACCCATAGATAAGCAAAAGACTACATAGGAAGTTATGTACCAAAACGACTGGGCTTCGGAACAGTGGAGCTCTCCCAATCAGCTGAGTAGATATCCTAGGCGGAAGGATCACCGAACTGTGCGTCTACACCTGCGGGCATGAAACGCAGCCCCCCCGAGGAAAGGGGGTTAGTACGGACAATGTACTGAGTATGTAAAGCATAAGGTAAAGATGACTACCAACATGATAAGTCGAAACATGATATCGCTACACATGTACCTTATAAGTGAAAATCATGCATATCTTTAACATATAAGGTGCCCAGCTTCCCTAGTAAGGGACTCGGCAAAATAATCATCATATATATACATCATACGTACCCGGCCCTCTAGTGAGGGACTCGGTGAAATAGTCATCACATCATCTCCGACATCATCATCATCATAACCATCCTCATCACCAATCATATATATAATATACATACCCGGCCCTCTAGTGAGGGACTCGGTGTGTATTCCACTACTGTCCGTATTTCCATATCTCCAAGAGGATTATGACCACCAAATCAACATCTCAAAAGTGTTATGATTATCCAAAATAACATCTCAAAAGAGTTATGAACTGATTAACAATAATCTCAAAGATTAAAGAATCTAAGTGAAGAAATCTATTTAATTAAGGGTGGCAGCTCAGGGGCGAAAGCCTAGCATGGGCCGATCCCTATTGGTATAGAAGGGTGGCAGCTCAGGGGCGAAAGCCTAGCATGGGCCGATCCCAAGTTGTGTAATTATGAGGACCGCATCCCAGGGGTTAATACGCCTAGCATGGGTCATCCTCTTCTACCACTGATCAGCTGGTCACTTGTATCACATGCCCAACAAAGATTATAACATACAACAAGGTAAAGAAAAGAATGTAGCTTACTTGATCCCATAAGAGTAAGCAAAGGTGGTCTTCTCTTTTAATCTATGCACCCTTATGTTGCTACTTCATTTCATTTGAGCTTTGTATTACATATACTATTTGCCTTACATATTCAGTACTATTTTAGTACTGACGTCCCGTATTGGGGACGCTGCATTTCATGCTGCAGGCTCAGGTACTCCAGCTAGTAGACCTCCTCAGTAGGAGCACTCGAAATTCTGCTACTTTTGGTGAGCTCTAAGTTGATTCGGAGCTTTATTAAGTCCTTGTTAAATTCGTTTGGTATTGTATCGTAGTTAAGGGTAAGGCGGGGTCTGTCCCGACCTACTCTAGTCTTCTATCTTTTAGAGGCTTTGTAGACGTATGTACATGGTTCAGTTGTGTCTTAAGGAGTTGTGGCCTCAACGGCCAAGTCTTGTATATAACTTTTTAGACCTAAGTACGTTGTTTTGTATCGCTGCATCCTAAGTTAACTTGTCTCAATTGTTATAGTATATGCTCAGTAAGAACAGGTTGCAGGTTGGTTCTCTCGGGCCTTTGGGGCATCGGGGGCCTGTCCGTCTTAATGGGTTTTGAGGCGTGACAAAAGTGGTATCAGAGCAGGTCATCCTAGGGAGTCTACAAAGCCGTGTCTGTGTAGAGTCTTGCTTATGGATGTGTTGTGCACCACATCTATAAACAGGAGGCTACGGGACATATAGGAGTTGTCTCATTTCTTTGATTTCTTAGATCGTGCGATAGAACCTGTTGTAGGTGAATCATATCTAATTTCTCAATTGTTTTATTATAGCAAAGATGCCGATTACGAGAAGGAGTAAAAGTACTGGTAAACCAGTAGATGTGGCTGTCCAAGAAGGGACCAGCCAACCACCACCAAGTCAAGCTGTTCAAAGTGGGGCTCAAGATGAGTCTCTATCGCATACTTCCTCGACGCCTCCATCTCCTGAAGAACTAAGGAGGGAAGATGAACCTCAGGAACCCCCTATTAATGCTACCGAGCAAGATTTGAGGAATGCAGTCCAATTATTGACTCGTATAGTTGCTGGTCATGGCCAAAGGCAAGAAGGTCCAGTTGCAGGTACTAGTGGCGTAGATAGATCAGCTGGAACACGGATATGTGATTTTCTTAACTTGGACCCTCCATCATTTACCGGGTCAGATCCTAATGAAGATCCCCAAGACTTTATAGATCAAATCCAACGCACTTTGGATATTATGCATGTAAGTGGTAAAGAAGCACTTGAGCTAGCTGCATACAGATTAAAGGGTGTGGCTATATTGTGGTATGAAGCTTGGAAGCAATCTAGGGGAACAAATGCACCTTCAGCTATGTGGAAAGAGTTCAAAAAGGCATTCCTTGATCATTATCTTCCATTGGAGATCCGAGAGGCCCGTGCAGATCAGTTCTTAAATCTCCACCAAGGAAATATGAGTGTGAGGGAGTATAGTCTCAAATTTAATTCCTTGGCCAGGTATGCTCCTAATGTAGTGGCTACTATGGAGGATAGAGTTCATCGTTTTGTGGACAGGTTAGATTCATATCTTGTTAGAGACTGTACAATTGCTTCATTAAATAAAGATATGGATATAGCAAGGATGCAGGCTTTTGCACAAAAATTGGAGGATCAAAGGCAAAGAAGAAGAACACAAGAGTTGGAAACAGGGCATTCTAAGAGGGCCAGATCAATGGGGCAGTTTACACCATCCCAAGGTGAGTTTAGGCCTCGGTTCTCTAACAGACCACCTAGCCCATCATCTTTCTACTCTACAGCTAGTGCTCCACCACGGTTCCAAGGGTTTAGAGGCAATCAGTTTGGGCAAAGAAGTGAAAGCCAGCGGTCCTCATAATTACACAACTTGGGATCGGCCCATGCTAGGCTTTTGCCCCTGAGCTGCCACCCTTCTATACCAATAGGGATCGGCCCATGCTAGGCTTTCGCCACTGGGCTGCCACCCTTAATTAGATAGATTTCTTCACTTAGATTCTTTAATCTTTGAGATTATTTTTAATCAGTTCATAACTCTTTTGAGATATTATTTTGGATAATCATAACTCTTTTGAGATGTTAATTTGGTGGTCATAATCATCTTGGAGATATGGAAATACGGAACAGTAGTGGAATACATGAAAATAATACTTTGAGGCAGTAACAATGACATAAGGAGCTATGAAACATCAACACCTTACTTTAAGACCTTAATGGCACAATTGACTTCAATTGGCTTAGGAGAGGGATTCATCAAACTTTGTTTTGCAAATACCATTTCTATAACAGCACAAGGGGAATAATTACACAAGTATAGAGTAGTGAACATATAATGAAGTAGTTCTATGTACTTAGAATGGGAAAAGAAATATTGTTAGCTATTTGGAGATAGTACGCTGCCACTATGCTTCCTTTTCTAGAAATAGAACTTATGGGAAACACTTCATTGATATTAATTGCAGGTGCCAGATTTCATGCCAAAAGGATATAGAATCGAATAGCCTTACATACCTTATTTTTCTGACCAATACCACTATCACTATTCAGCCTTCCTTTTTGGGTGCTAATCTACGACGTAAATCATGATTAAGCTAACATTAGCAGCTAATCACAATAAGGTTCTCCAAAACAGTAGCTAAAAATATTTGATGGAAATGAGGCCCATACAACCCTTACATAAATGGTGAACCACCACACCCTTCCTCTACACATTAATACAACTTCATACATCATCTTCCAAGATACTCAAACTGCCCTCAACAACAATATTCATAAGGCAGCCACTATCAATCTCAAATCTTTCAGCATAATAGGAGAATATTGACTCAAAGATCTATCACAATCCATAAATTCTTGATAAATATATACAAAATTCTCCACTCCAAACATGATCAAAGAGAGGAAAACAAATGGGTTGAAGTCTTACCTTAATTTTGGAAATTTATCCTCTAAACTTGTACTTCAAGAATTCAAACTCTCCTTCAAACTTCTTACTTGAAAATGAGACAGCACTCAAGAATCCCTAAGGTGTTTTAGGGCTGCTTAATGAAGCCACGAGAGACCAAAAAAAAGAAACTTAGGAAATCTGAAATTTTTTGCAAGTTCAAAATGGAGAAAAAGACTTGATCCTTATCCTTTTAAAAAGGAGGTATTATGGCCGACATTCTTGACCAATTTTGGGCCATATAATGTCAAGTAGGTGTCCCAACTGCTTGTCCTTTTAACTTGGGTCTTTTTGGACTCAAGATTATTGGACCTTGGCTGTCCATTTTCCCTTTGTCCTTATATTCAACTTGGGACAGATTAATGCAAGTAGGTGGTGTACACTTGGCCCAATAACATGGTAAAACAAATCTTTGGAGGTGATGCACTTACCTAGTTTCACTTGGGCTTTATCCATAATGGTCTAATTGGCAGATTTGGCTGCTGGGCTTTCTTTCATTCACAATTTTCTTTCATAGGTTTGGGCTTCAAATGAGCCCCTAAATATAAGACTAAATCTGGTCAATCAAACTTGGCCCCTTTAACTATAATATAGCTCAAGTAGGTGATGCAGCAGCTAGCTCAATTACACCTTACTATAATTACTTAAATACTTTCCATCGGAGTTAACTTGCAATACATATGCTGAAACGTGCAAGGCATTACATCACTTTCCGAGCTAGTTTAAACCAACACTAATCATATAAGAAACATGATCCCTCACCTACACTATAAGTCTATGTCAAGTATAACATGAATAGAACTACCACATACAAAATACAGGCCGTTACACTAACTCTTTAAGAACTGAATGTTAACTAATTCTACTTGGACTATATAACCTAATTAAGTTAGACCAATTATCTAATCACAAAAATGCCCCTCCAAGATTGACTAGGACTAAAAGAATCTTGTCTTAACCGAAATCTAGATTTTTCCTTAGTGGTTTCGGTTTTAGTCATTTAAATTAATTAATTAAGCTGATAAATTAATTAATTAGGTAACTTAGGGTAATTACTAAAGTACCCCTAAGTTGTTAGGACCATAACCAACTCTTTGGACCATCCTAGGTTAGGTACTAGGTTGTCTCTTACTTGTCTTAACCAAAATCTTGAAATTGCTTAGTGGTTTCGGTTTCGTCCATTTAAATTAATTACTTAAGTTGCTAAATTAATTAATTAAGTAACCTAGGGTAATTACTAAAGTACCCCTAAGTTTTTAGGACCATAACCAACCCTTTGGACCATCCTAGGTTAGGTACTAGGTTGTCTCTTACTTGTCTTAACTGAAATCTGGAAATTGCTTAGTGATTTCGGTTTTGTCCATTTAAATTAATTAATTAAGTTGCTAAATTAATTAATTAAGTAACCTAGAATAATTACTAAATTACTTCTAAGTTTTTAGGACCATAACCAACCTTTTGGACAATCCTAGGTTAGGTACTAGGTTGTCTCCTACTTAGTTATGCGGCTAGGTGTCACTCGAAAAGGTCCTAGGTTGTCACGCCTCAAAACCCATTAAGACGGACAGGCACCCGATGCCCTAAAGGCCCGAGAGAACCAACCTTGCAAACCGTTTCTTACTGAGATATACTATAACAATTGAGAGAAGTTAACTTTGGATGCAGCGATATCAAAACCAAGTTAAGTAGGTCCAAAAGTTAATATTACAGACTTGGCCTTTTAGACCAAACTTCTTAAGACACAACGAACCATGTTACATCATCTACAAAGCCTCTAAAAGATAGAAGACTAGAGTAGGTAGGGACAGACCCCGCCTTACCCTTAACTACGATACAATACCAAACGAATTTACCAAGGACTTAATAAAGCTCCGAATCAACTTGGAGCTCACCAAAAGTAGCAGAATTTCGAGTGCTCCTACTGAGGAGGTCTACTAGCTGGAGTACCTGAGCCTGCAGCATGAAATGCAGCGTCCCCAATACGGGACGTCAGTACGAAAAAATGTACTGAATATGTAAGGCAAAAAGTATATGTAATACAAGGCACAAATGAAATCAAGTAGCAACATATGAGTGCATAGATTAGGAGAGAAGACCACCTTTGCTTACTCTTGTGGAATCAAGTAAGCTAGATTCTTTTCTTTACCTTCTTTGTATGTTATAATCTTTGTTGGGCATGTGATACAAGTGACCAGCTGATCAGTGGTAGAAGAGGATGACCCATGCTAGGCGTATTAAACCCTGGGATGCGGTCCTCATAATTACACAACTTGGGATCGGCCCATGCTAGGCTTTCGCCCCTGAGCTGCCACCCTTCTATACCAATAGGGATCGGCCCATGCTAGGCTTTCGCCCCTAAGCTGCCACCCTTAATTAAATAGATTTCTTCACTTAGATTCTTTAATCTTTGAGATTTTTGTTAATCAGTTCATAACTCTTTTGAGATGTTTGATTGGTGATCATAATCATCTTG
>JABWTJ010001121.1:0-36405 GCA_016801875.1 Solanum sitiens
CCGACACGTAGAATTAGGGGATCGGAGTGTCACGTTCCGACACATAGTAGTAGGGGATCGGAGTGTCACGTACCGACACAAGAGGAAGAAAGATAAGGAATCTTGAGAGATGTTTATATACTCAATGTAATGAACCTATTTCCCAAATGAGTGTGGTATTGAGGCTTGAGTCCTCATGGATGAACTTGGTAGTACTTATTGATGATTATAGTACTTGTTGCTACATGTTGAGTATTGTAGTTGATTTATGATATGAACTGATATATACTGTTTTCTATTTTGAGTTGGCCGATGATACCTACTCAGTACTTGTGTTTTGTACTGACCCCCTACTTGTGTTTCTTTCTTTGTTATTTGGGGAATGCAGCAAACGTACCGTCGTCTTCAACTCAGCAGCAATTCTAGCCAGTCTTCACTACACCGGATTTCAGGGTGAGCTAATGCTTCTAGCTTGGACTGGATCTTCTCTTCAATGTCTTGATGCCTTGAACTTCCGGCATGGACTAGCCTTTTATTTATTTTAGCTTCTTAGATACTTTTAGATTAGTAACTTGAGGATAGATGTTCTTGTGATGATGACTTCCAGATTTTGGGGATAATGAGTTTTAAGTCTTCCGCTTTGTATTTTGTTCAATATGTTGGGGTTTTAGATTGGTTGGTTCGCTCACATAGTAGGATAAGTGTGGGTGCCACTCGCGGCTCGATTTTGGGTCGTGACATTCAAACACTATATCAACCAACTAAATCACATTTACTTATTTGAAGATCTTCACAACTTTCTAAGTCTAATTAGTTTAGTTTTTAACATTCCAACACTATATTCACAAAACTAAATCACATGAACTTATTTGAAGAACTTAATCACTTTCTAAGTCTAATTAGTTTAGTTTTAACTTAATTCAAACACTATATTCACCAAATAAATCACATTACTTATTTGAAGAACTTAACAACTTTCTAAGTCTAATTAGTTTAGTTTTAACTTACTTCAAACACTAATTCACCAACTAAATCACATTAGCTTATTTGAAGAACTTAACAACTTTCTAAGTCTAATTATTTTAGTTTTAACTTAATTCGAACACTATATTCACCAACTAAATCACATTACTTATTTGAAGAAATTAACAACTTTCTAAGTCGAATTAGTTTTAATTTTTAACTTAGTTCAAACACTATATTCACCAAATAAATCACATTAACTTATTTGAAGATTTTAATAACTTTCTAGGTCTAATTAGTTTAGATTTAACTTAATTCAAACACTATATTCACCAACTAAATCACATTACTTATTTGAAGAACTTAACAACTTTCTAAGTCTAATTAGTTTAGTTTTTAACTTTATTCAAACATGTCACGACCCAAAAATGGACGTGAGCCTAAAACCCAATCACCTAATTACGTGCGGAAATAAAACAAAAGTTTAATAATAATTTAACTTAATTCAATCCACAAAACCTGGTTGTCACGTGTACAAGCCTCTAAAGTATTACCAATGAATCAAAAGAAATATACAAGTCTCATATGACATTGTTCCTAGAGTAGGACAAGATCATAAATAGGTGTAAGAAGGTCCGCCGAAATGACAAGCAACTACCTCACAAATCTCCATTGAAGCCTCAGACAAGAAGAAGAGAAAATATCACAAAGGTCCAGGCTAATCACCTACAAAATAAATTGTAGAAGCAAGGGGTGAGTACCAAACCACACGGTACCCAGCAAGTAAACCTCTAAACACAAGCTAAGGGGATAAAATACGGGTACTATTTGCACCCCAACCGAACCTCCATAACTACAACCTGCATAAAATCAACCCAACCTAACAGTTCACCTTTTACAAACACATATACTCAGCAACAAGCTCAATATTCATCAATTACACCCTCCACAAAAAGGCACTCACAAATATCAGCAAAACACAAGATCAAGTTCATCAAATAGAGGTAACCAAATATCAAATACTTTCCAATCACCAATAAATACATAATCATAAGGGTGAAGGATGTCATACGATGCAATGCAATATGACACCATGAAATGATATACCTCCAAATACCAAGTACTCTCTCAATCGTATATACATGATACTCCTCGGAAATACATCGAGAGTTCATGACCCATGGGGGACTCGCGAGGTCCATATACCGACACGGACGATCTCCACGTGTCTGTGCGGACGATCTCAACGCACTATCATAAATCAAACAAATTCCGCACGGACGATCTCCACGTGCCCAAATCATAATCATAACTTTTTTATCGCACAGACGATCTCCACGTGCCCAAATAATCATAACTCGATCTCAACACGGACGATCTCCACGTGTTAGACCTTTACTCATACCCAGTCTCATGTCAATGCATGTGCACAATATGATATCTAATTAAGGGGATGATGCAACATCTCAATAAATCAAATGTCGTTATGAAATATAATCACCTCAATTATCAGAATTATACGGGTTCAGTAAAGAACAAAATCACACATAATAAATCAAGCCAATAATATATCAGTTAATGCCCATATGCTTTGGCATTCTCGGATTACAATCCACATTCTATAGTAATAAACTTTGCCTTTATAACACCGACACATGCCATTCTCAACCCACACACGAACAATTAATCACATTGTCTTTTGTAATCCCTTTTCATCATGAAAGTTAATCAAGGTGGACAAGTCAACCCTTCACCAAGTTCCATTACGCCCAAACACATATACCTAAAGAAAATACACGCATTTCATACACTTAACAAGATTTTAGAAATTTACTTGCCTCAAAACAGTCGAACAATTATTCTGGGGCTTGAGCCTTCCCTTTTCGTTGTACTTCCAACTCAAAGCAATCTATTGACATTAATAATCATAATAAGATTTTGAAACTAACTACGCCCATATTACTATAGGTCTAGCATAAACCCAAGAACTTACACCAACCTAAAATCAGGTTCTTAAATTTTGATGTCAATTATCATGTCAACCCTTATATTTTCAAATTTCAAGCCTAGAATTATGTTTCAAAATTCTCTAAATAACATAAATCTAATGATATTCATACAATATAATATCCCTAAAATTTAAATACACCACACCAATACGCTGGAACATCGATCAAAATGTGATGACCATGAAGTCCTTGGCAACTCCAAAACCAATAGAAATTGATAACCTCTAATAACAAACTAATAATTTAACCCATGTTTACTTCTATTAAACTAATCACTGCCAAGGCAATGATCGTGTCACTCAATTTGCAGAAATTTCTCTTTTAATTTTTCCACCCAATAATATTATAATATTAATTCCTATAGTCTCCAACAATTAACTCATTAAGATTATGCTTATAGTTGTGATCTATAATTACTTAGTTTACAATATATATATTTTTCACTATACCTTTTCAATCAACAACCACATAAATGGCCAAAGACAATCAAACTCTCACCAGATATCAACTAACACTATTATAATATTATATCCATTATTTCTAATTCCAAAAACAATGTTAAAATAAATGTATGCATATAATCTGCCAATTCCTTAATTTCAACTCCCAATCTAAATTCAACTATAATATATTAAGGATTTTCCCACTAACTTCTAACCACGAATTTTATATTACAGAATTTCATAATTGCATTTAGGGATGGAAAACTGTGAATAAACTTACCTGAAGGCGGTGCCCTCTCGTCCAACGCCATTGAGGAAAATTTTCTCAACCTTTTACTATCGTTTTCCTTCCCTAAATTCTTGTAAACTGCTAAATTCCTTTAACTTATTTTATTGTATGGGTCAATTGCTAAAGGCATATGGACTTGACCCACTAACCACTAACTATTAAAAAACTTAGTATTTAATAAATACCCACTAACTTAATAATTGTAGTTATCAAATAATTTAAAATTTTCAATCAACTTCACCGATCAATCATAAATGACTCGCGACAACTATCGAGAGGGTAAAAACTATAATTTTATCGAAGCTTTAAAAAAAATGACATTGCGGGTCATTACATTATCCACCACTAAAATTCATGTTCGTCCTCGAACATAAGGAAGTAGATGAAAGAATAACCAATGTCACTAAAATTCTAAGTTATGATCTGCTAGAGCCGGTGTGCATCTCTCCAAGTGAGCTAATCGTTTAAAACATTCCAATAAGTTCAACTATTTAGAACTAAACTTACGAATCAAACTTAGAAGATATACAAATCAAGAGTGATTTTCTAACACATGAATCCATTATGAACCAAAACCCTCTAAACCATGACACAACCACCAAGACAGATCTTCTCTAACATAGCCAAGATAACCTCCTGAATCAATACTAGCTACAACCCAAAGTGAGCTTGTACCAACCACCATACTCATAATGCACAAACCATCACATATCTTATCGAGGGGGAACTAACTTTTAACCCAAAGAAGAATAAGATCAAGTAAGCACCCAACAAGCGGTACACTCTAAGATGCAGAACCCTTAATAACACTGTCGGATAACTGTAAATATTCACGAAATGTCTTCTATAAGTTCTCATAAGTAAGGTCGTCCATAAAGAAACAATGGTATACTTCTACTTTCCCAAACAACACCAACTCTACCATAACTGAAATGACCAATTCTGTCCAAGAAATCTACCCTATCAAGAGTACATAAGAGGATCGGTACACCCGATCCACCACTAAAAATTTACCCATATATGTAGAAACACACGTGGACATATACATCGAATTATAGTTCAAATCATGTCTGAAATGAAGTAGGTGGGTCACATAATAATGTACGTAACAAAAAATCGAATAACACAGTATACTCTCTCCAAGCGCCTATATCAAACATTCCATTCATACGACTCCATCTCTTTAATTCTTAGCCAACTACAATCAACCAGTGTAGATAGTACACATACTTAATTTATCGAATCCACATACTTCTCACTGTACTCCAATAGTATCAACATTATTAATACTAACAAAATATTATAATCATTCAGGCCATTTAGCTTGCTCACAAACCGCCACTAGTACCAAAGTCTCCTAAAAAAAACACATTACCACCTCCAAAATTTTGAAACTATGGCGCTCTCTCTTTCCATTTTAGCATTTTGTGAATGATACGTGTCACACATGATAGAACTACTTCCAAGTTTAATAATACTTTTCATCGAGGTACAACAATTTAAGCACACCCAACGTCACTTTACGCAATCTTCACATATCAAATTTCAGCTAATATTCAAAACAAATATATATCTCATATCACACTAAAAGAAATTGATCACTCAAATAACTCAGTATACAATAAGCTCGTTACCTCTAATCACAATCAAATGCCTATGCAACACATCATAACAGTCTGCTTCGGCCCATCAATAAAGTAATTTCAATCCGCTCGAAATCCTCATTAATCATGTAAAACTGTAGGTCGACACCGTTGAACATCAATAAGTTACCTATCATAATCTAAACCATTTAGCTTCACATAACAGCACATAGGCTTACACACCTCATTATTTTTACCCCAATAAAAACTCAATCTTCATAACAATTTCTTATAAATCTCTAGTAAGTCTAGACCGAGCCAATTCACAACAATATCCATATTAGTAATTATATATGAAAACTCATACATCCTTCAACTTCGAATCAAGAGTGTATATGAGAGGTCTTATTCTTTCATTTCTCTTAAATTCTTTCCATAGTGCAAAATTCAAAATATCTTGAACTCTTCAATAATCAAAAACCTTTTTTTTTTTTGCTAATTCACTTACAAGTCTTATTCTTTGTCCAACAACCCATGACATTTTTATTTACCTTATCCTCTAAACCATAACATCATGTGGAACTCTCCTTGGGTATAACAATCAAATATAACAAAATTTACTACTTGAAATTTTTAAGTCCTTCCAAATGCTTCATACTCAATGCGATTGATCATTTCTCACCTTACCAATTCATACCTCGACAATCACACTACCACAAACCTAAACTTACCATTAAAAACTTGAATTTGAATCCAGTTGTGTAACTCAATATCCATCACTATTAGTTCATACCTTTAAGATTTTTATAAATTCACGTATCTTAGCTTATCATTGATCGCCTCTCCATCGATCTTATCATATCTTTCTCTAAAAAATTCAATCATACTCATTACCAAACTCAAAACCACGAATAAACTTATCATCACACTCAAGTTGAACATCTATACACTCATTTCTCAAATCTTATTCGATTGTTTTTTTTTTTGTTTTTTTTTAACCAATGTGATAAACCCGTGACACTATTACCATGACCAACATAAAACGGATGAAATCATGTATCTCTGAATCCAGTTCTCAATCCCTTTGAAGATACCTCTTTAGCCTTTGCAATAAGAAAAAATATACTTACTCTCACCTCTTTTTGAATGCTCCACTATATTCCACACTTTTTCATTAAGACTGTAGATGCTTTAAATTTTATTCGAGCAATGTCTCTACATATTCTTAGACTTTCCATACACCACATCGAATACTTGCTAGTCGTTATTACCATACAAAATTTGTTTAGCCAACAATCATTATCATATAGTTGCATCTTAATTACGATTTCACCTCAAATTCTTATTATCGTTATGCTCGTTAGACATTTTTCTCATCTCAAAGTCAACCTTTTCATCTACATGACATTTCAAACTCATCTATACCAATCTAATTTAAAATACTATCTCAATTTTATACATGTTTCCTTACTAAAATTCTCAGTTACCTTCACACAAATATCCTCATTTAGACTTCCTTTACCTTTAAGCTTCTCAGCCTAATATCGATCCACTTTCATGGAGCTTATGATGGAATACCACTCATTTAAAATTTTTGGGATACACTTCACAATCTAAACAAATCAATACCG
This sequence comes from Solanum sitiens, assembly GCA_016801875.1. NCBI lineage: Eukaryota > Viridiplantae > Streptophyta > Magnoliopsida > Solanales > Solanaceae > Solanum > Solanum sitiens. The sequence continues at coordinate 6,898 of JABWTJ010001121.1, forward strand.
TACTAAGAATCCACCACTAAAAGCTTCCTTATAATTAATGCTTAACTCATTCTGTCGTAGTAACAAGCTAATTGGTTTCTCAAATATGAATGCAACATCAAATCTTATTATATGAGCATGTGATACAATTGATAAATCCTTAAATAGTTAGTATTCACACTTGGCAGTTGATGTATTCGTTTTCATATACCAGTAGTACCACATCCTGAAACTCTGTTAGATCCACCACTAGAACACATCATACCTATCTAGAAGATTGTACCCAAATAGCCCACACATTTCAACCTATCGAATAGCTTTAAAATATTATCAAATTCGCTTCATATCTAGCCCAAGATATATGTATTCTTTTATAGGGCAAGTCGATAACAAAAGTAATACACTCCATACTTCTAACCAAGTACCTATCAGTACCATTGTAATAGTCGTATCATGACCTTATTCGGTATACACTAAATTTATGAAACCACAAAAGAGATTCATACCTCAATTGGTGTAACATCCTCTAAGCAACACATTAATGTTATGAACACTATACAAACTGTAATTTTTTTCAAGGTTACACTATTCATTATCTAGCCAGCTCTTTAAACATTTAACTTCTTATTGTCAAACCATTCCATATTGCTTATACCACATAAGTACTATATTTTTTGTATGGTAACTAACCTTAATCGATCCTTTCAAATATGATCACACATTCGTTTCATAAGTATATCATTTCCACTTTAATATCAGATCTAACATCAAACCAATACACGACACGCCAACGATTCATTAAAGGAACTATGCACGATTCATCATATAAATGAGAGTGAATGGAGTGAAGCGATAAGAATCAAAATGGGACCAAGTACGCACAATAGAGATCCAAGAAGTGAAGATATTTCCTAAAAGTCACTATAGTCTCTCGAAGATAAGTACAGACGTCTCCGTACCGATCCTCGAGACTCTATTTAGCCTCGACTTGTACACACGTGAGACCTATGAAGCTAGGGCTCTGATACCATGTTGTCACGACCCAAAAATGGACGTGAGCCTAAAACCCAATCACCTAATTACGTGCGGAAATAAAACAAAAGTTTAATAATAATTCAACTTAATTCAATCCCCAAAACCTGGTTGTCACGTGTACAAGCCTCTAAAGTATTACCAATGAATCAAAAGAAATATACAAGTCTCATATGACATTGTTCCTAGAGTAGGACAAGATCATAAATAGGAGTAAGAAGGTCCGCCGAAATGACAAGCAACTACCTCACAAATCTCCATTGAAGCCTCAGACAAGAAGAAGAGAAAATATCACAAAGGTCCAGGCTAATCACCTACAAAATAAATTGTAGAAGCAAGGGGTGAGTACCAAACCACACGGTACCCAGCAAGTAAACCACTAAACACAAGATAAGGGGATAAAATACGGGTACTATTTGCACCCCAACCGAACCTCCATAACTACAACCTGCATAAAATCAACCCAACCTAACAGTTCACCTTTTACAAACACATATACTCAGCAACAAGCTCAATATTCATCAATTACACCCTCCACAAAAAGGCACTCACAAATATCAGCAAAACACAAGATCAAGTTCATCAAATAGAGGTAACCAAATATCAAATACTTTCCAATCACCAATAAATACATAATCATAAGGGTGAAGGATGTCACGTGATGCAATGCAATATGACACCATGAAATGATATACCTCCAAATACCAAGTACTCTCTCAATCGTATATACATGATACTCCTCGGAAATACATCGAGAGTTCATGACCCATGGGGGATTCGCGAGGTCCATATACCGACACGGACGATCTCCACGTGTCTGTGCGGATGATCTCAACGCACTATCATAAATCAAACAAATTCCGCACGGACGATCTCCACGTGCCCAAATCATAATCATAACTTTTCTATCGCACAGACGATCTCCACGTGCCCAAATAATCATAACTCGATCTCAACACGGACGATCTCCACCTGTTAGACCTTTACTCATACCCAGTCTCATGTCAATGCATGTGCACAATATGATATCAAATAAAGGGGATGATGCAACATCTCAATAAATCAAATGTCGTTATGAAATATGATCACCTCAATTATCAGAATTATACGGGTTCAGTAAAGAACAAAATCACACATAATAAATCAAGACAATAATATATCAGTTAATGCCCATATGCTTTGGCATTCTCGGATTACAATCCACATTCTATAGTAATAAACTTTGCCTTTATAACACCGACACATGCCATTCTCAACCCACACACGAACAATTAATCACATTGTCTTTTGTTATCCCTTTTCATCATGAAAGTTAATCAAGGTGGACAAGTCAACCCTTCACCAAGTTCCATTACGCCCAAACACATATACCAAAAGAAAATACACGCATTTCATACACTTAACAAGAGTTTAGAAATTTACTTGCCTCAAAACAGTTGAACAATTATTCTGGGACTTGAGCCTTCCCTTTTCGTTGTACTTCCAACTCAAAGCAATCTATTGACATTAATAATCATAATAAGATTTTGAAACTAACTACACCCATATTACTATAGGTCTAGCATAAACCCAAGAACTTACACCAACCTAAAATCAGGTTCTTAAATTTTGATGTCAATTATCATGTCAACCCTTATATTTTCAAATTTCAAGCCTAGAACTATGTTTCAAAATTCTCTAAATAACATAAATCTAATGATATTCATACAATATAATATCCCTAAAATTTAAATACACCACACCAATACGCTGGAACATCGATCAAAATGTGATGACCAGGAAGTCCTTGGCAACTCCAAAACCAATAGAAATTGATAACCTCTAATAACAAACTAATAATTTAACCCATGTTTACTTCTATTAAACTAATCACTGCCAAGGCAATGATCGTGTCACTCAATCTGCAGAAATTTCTCTTTTAATTTTTCCACCCAATAATATTATAATATTAATTCCTATAGTCTCCAACAATTAACTCATTAAGATTATGTTTATAGTTGTGATCTATAATTACTTAGTTTACAATATATATATTTTTCACTATACCTTTTCAATCAACAACCACATAAATGGCCAAAGACAATCAAACTCTCACCAGATATCAACTAACACTACTATAATATAATATCCATTATTTCTAATTCCAAAAACAATGTTAAAATAAATGTATACATATAATCTGCCAATTCCTTAATTTCAACTCCCAATCTAAATTCAACTATAGTATATTAAGGATTTTCCCACTAACTTCTAACCACGAATTTTATATTACAGAATTTCATAATTGCATTTAGGGATGGAAAACTGTGAATAAACTTACCTGAAGGCGGTGCCCTCTCGTCCAACGCCATTGAGGAAAATTTTCTCAACCTTTTACTATCGTTTTCCTTCCCTAAATTCTTGTAAACTGCTAAATTCCTTTAACTTATTTTATTGTATGGGTCAATTGCTAAAGGCATATGGACTTGACCCACTAACCACTAACTATTAAAAAATTTAGTATTTAATAAATACCCACTAACTTAATAATTGTAGTTATCAAATAATTTAAAATTTTCAATCAACTTCACCGATCAATCATAAATGACTCGCGACAACTATCGAGAGGGTAAAAACTATAATTTTATCGAAGCTTTAAAAAAAATGACATTGCGGGTCATTACAAAACACTATATTCACCAACTAAATCACATTAACTTATTTGAGGAACTTAATAACTTTCTAAGTCTAATTAGTTTAGTTTTAAATTAATTCAAACACTATATTCACCAACTAAATCACATTAACTTATTTGAAGAATTTAAAAACTTTCTAAGTCTAATTAGTTTAGTTTTAACTTAATTCAAACACTATATTCACCAACTAAATCACATTTACTTATTTGAAGATCTTAACAACTTTCTAAGTCTAATTAGTTTAGTTTTTAACATTCCAACACTATATTCACAAAACTAAATCACATGAACTTATTTGAAGAACTTAATAACTTAATAAGTCTAATTAGTTTAGTTTTAACTTAATTCAAACACTATATTCACCAAATAAATCACATTACTTATTTGAAGAACTTAACAACTTTCTAAGTCTAATTAGTTTAGTTTTAACTTACTTCTAACACTAATTCACCAACTAAATCACATTAGCTTATTTGAAGAACTTAACAACTTTCTAAGTCTAATTATTTTAGTTTTAACTTAATTCGAACACTATATTCACCAACTAAATCACATTACTTATTTGAAGAAATTAACAACTTAGTCTAATGAGTTTAGTTATTAACTTAATCAAACACAATATTCACCAAATTAATCACATTAACTTATTTGAAGAACTTAATAACTTTCTAAGTCTAATTAGTTTAGTTTTAACTCACTTCCAACACTATATTCACCAACTAAACCATATTAACTTATTTGAAGAACTTAAAAACTTTCTAAGTCTGATTAGTTTAGTTTTAACTCAATTCCCACAATGTATTCACCAACTAAATCACATTAACTTAATTGAAGAACATAATAACTTTCTAAGTCTAATTAGTTTAGTTTTAACTTAATTCAAACACTATATTCACCAACTAAATAACATAAACTTATTTGAAGATCTTAACAACTTTCTACGTCTAATTAGTTTAGTTTTTAACTTAATTACAACACTATATTCACCAACTAAATCACATTACTTATTTGAAGAAATTAACAACTTAGTCTAATGAGTTTAGTTATTAACTTAATCAAACACTATATTCACCAAATTAATCACATTAGCTTATTTGAAGAACTTAATAACTTTCTAAGTCTAATTAGTTTAGTTTTAACTCACTTCCAACACTATATTCACCAACTAAAGCATATTAACTTATTTGAAGAACTTAAAAACTTTCTAAGTCTAATTAGTTTAGTTTTAACTCAATTCCCACACTATATTCACCAACTAAATCACATTAACTTAATTGAAGAACATAATAACTTTCTAAGTCTAATTAGTTTAGTTTTAACTTAATTTAAACACTATATTCACCAACTAAATCACATAAACTTATTTGAAGATCTTAACAACTTTCTACGTCTAATTAGTTTAGTTTTTAACTTAATTACAACACTATATTCACCAACTAAATCACATTTACTTATTTGAAGAACTTAATAACTTTATAAGTCTAATTAGTTTAGTTTTAACTTAATTCAAACACTATATTCACCAAATAAATCACGTTACTTACTTGAAGAACTTAACAACTTTCTAAGTCGAATTAGTTTTAATTTTTAACTTAGTTCAGACACTATATTCACCAACTAAATCACATTAACTTATTTGAAGATTTTAATAACTTTCTAGGTCTAATTAGTTTAGATTTAACTTAATTCAAACACTATATTCACCAACTAAATCACATTACTTATTTGAAAAACTTAACAACTTTCTAAGTCTAATTAGTTTAGTTTTTAACTTAATTCAAACACTATATTCACCAACTAAATCATATTAAATTGTTTGAGGAACTTAATAACTTGTTAAGTCTAATTAGTTTAGTTTTAATTTAATTCAAACACTATATTCACCAACTAAATCACATTAACTTATTTGAAGAATTTAAAAACTTTCTAAGTTTAATTAGTTTAGTTTTAACTTAATTCAAACACAATATTCACCAACTAAATCACATTACTTATTTTGAAGAACTTAATAACTTTCTAAGTATAATTAGTTTAGTTTTAACTCACTTCCAACACTATATTCACCAACTAAACCATATTAACTTATTTGAAGAACTTAAAAACTTTCTAAGTCTAATTAGTTTAGTTTTAACTCAATTCCCACACTATATTCACCAACTAAATCACATTAACTTATTTACTGAACATAATAACTTTCTAAGTCTAATTAGTTTAGTTTTAACTTACTTCTAACACTAATTCACCCACTAAATCACATTAACTTATTTGAAGAACTTAACAACTTTCTAAGTCTAATTATTTTAGTTTTAACTTAATTCGAACACTATATTCACCAACTAAATCACATTACCTATTTGAAGAAATTAACAACTTAGTCTAATTAGTTTAGTTATTAACTTAATCAAACACTATATTCACCAAATAAATCACATTAACTTATTTGAAGAACTTAATAACTTTCTAAGTCTAATTAGTTTAGTTTTAACTCAATTCCAACACTATATTCACCAACTAAACCATATTAACTTATTTGAAGAATTTAAAAACTTTCTAAGTCTAATTATTTTAGTTTTAACTTAATTCAAACACTATATTCACCAACTAAATCACATTTACTTATTTGAAGATCTTAACAACTTTCTAAGTCTAATTAGTTTAGTTTTTAACATTCCAACACTATATTCACAAAACTAAATCACATGAACTTTTTTGAAGAACTTAATAACTTTCTAAGTCTAATTAGTTTAGTTTTAACTTAATTCAAACACTATATTCACCAAATAAATCACATTACTTATTTGAAGAACTTAACAACTTTCTAAGTCTAATTAGTTTAGTTTTAACTTACTTCTAACACTAATTCACCAACTAAATCACATTAGCTTATTTGAAGAACTTAACAACTTTCTAAGTCTAATTATTTTAGTTTTAACTTAATTCGAACACTATATTCACCAACTAAATCACATTACTTATTTGAAGAAATTAACAACTTAGTCTAATGAGTTTAGTTATTAACTTAATCAAACACTATATTCACCAAATTAATCACATTAACTTATTTGAAGAACTTAATAACTTTCTAAGTCTAATTAGTTTAGTTTTAACTCACTTCCAACACTATATTCACCAACTAAAGCATATTAACTTATTTGAAGAACTTAAAAACTTTCTAAGTCTAATTAGTTTAGTTTTAACTCAATTCCCACACTATATTCACAAACTAAATCACATTAACTTAATTGAAGAACATAATAATTTTCTAAGTCTAATTAGTTTAGTTTTAACTTAATTTAAACACTATATTCACCAACTAAATCACATAAACTTATTTGAAGATCTTAACAACTTTCTACGTCTAATTAGTTTAGTTTTTAACTTAATTACAATACTATATTCACCAACTAAATCACATTTACTTATGTCACGACCCAAATTTTTCAAGTCGTGATGGCACCTATATTCCCAACCAATAGGTAAGCCAACCCAACATATTTATCAAACTTAACCAACAAATGAGTAAAAAGACAAACACTTAGCAAGAATCTCCAACATTGAATTTTCTTACAAGTACGAAATGCAGAAGAAGAAAATACCACCCCAAGAATTGGTGTCTTAAGTACAAGAGCTTCTAAAATACGATGCAAGTCGGAAACTAAAATGACAAATCTAACATAAGGGATATCCTGTCTGAATACTAAATAACAGAATAATAAAAGATAGAGGGAGGTGTGGGCCACGGAACAGCCAAGCAGCTCACCACAACTCCAAGACACTCCAAGCTCGGACTCAATTTGCTCCACGAGATGTGCCCCTACTCGGAATCGAATCTGCACCACAAAGAGTGCAACAAGTGTAGTATGAGTACGAAACCACGTGTACCCAGTATATCTCATTGACCGACAACGAAGAAGTAGTGACGGGAGTTTATATAAGAAAAAATTATTCTTCAATTATACAAGTCTATAACCAGTCAAGTTTCATCAAATAAAGGTAATCAAACATTAAGTAAAATTCCAACCATCAAATAAAACACATAATCATCGAGAATGAAGGATGTGATGAAATGCAATGCAATATGATACCATGAAATGACATGTCTCAGAATATCCAGTACTCTCTCAACCGTATATACATGATACTCCTCGGAAATACATCGAGAGTTCATGACCCATGGGGGACTCGCGAGGTCCATATACCGACACGGACGATCTCCACGTGTCTGTGCGGACGATCTCAACGCACTATCATAATATCAAACAATTTCCGCACGGACGGTCTCCACGTGCCCAAATTACACTCTTAACATCTCACCATCCCCAGCACGGACGATCTCCACGTGCCCAACTTATATTCAATCTCATGTCAATGCATGTACACAATATTATTTCAAATAAGGGGATGATGATGCACCTCAATCAATCAAGTATCAACATAATACATAATCACCTCAATTATCACAACTATACGGGTGTAAATAAGAAAACACAATCACACAAGGATTTCAAGTCAATAATATATCAGCTAATGCCCATATGCTTTGGCATTCTCAAATTACAATCTACATTCTATAGTTGTAACTTTCCCTTTTATAACACCGGTACTCGTACCAATGCCCGTCACACCATTGATACGAGACCCCCATCTTTATCCCTTACCCATTGTCTATTTAATTTTATTTTTATTTTATTTTATCTTTAATTAGGAAAACGTCCTTCAACAAGTCTAAAAAGTCTTAACATACCTCAAGTGCCGAATTCGTGTCACGAATCTTCAAATTAGTTCCTTCCCTTTTTGCAAAGTTTTGGAATGTTCCCAAACTACCAATTATGCAATATTCGTAAGTAAGCAAATTTTTTTTTTTTGTAGACATTCAAATTATTACACCTTAATATGATCCTTAAATGATTTCCTACAACTTTTCCAATCAACCTTTTTTCCTACCCACTAAGGATAATATTAATAGATAGACAATCCATGTACTGCATAACTATGGCCATTTAAATTTTTATATTAATAAGCCAATTTCAACCACGGAAAGATAAACAATAAATTTCTTCCACTACTCTAATCCAACACCCTCAAATACTTACGGTAACTCACTTAATTTACCTGCTAGTCATTAGGAATAAATTAAATTAACAAGTTGTAAAATCCAAAAATTTTCCAGCAATACCTACTATTAATAATATCCTCCATCGTCAATATGAAGATTTATATAATCCAATGAAATCAAAAACTTAATTCTCTAATGATAACATACTAATACTAGTGACTAAATTCTATAAATAAATAAATTAAGACCCATTTTCACTAGTTAACAAACCAGAAAATGCACTTTAAATGTGAGATCCTTCATTCTTTTTTTTTTCTTTAATTTTATTCGGTCCAGTTTCTAAATTTCTAAATAATTGGGCATGTCATCTGCCACTTTCATAATGAGCATCATTAGTGGGCATTCAATGCTCCCCTCCTTAGGTTGATAAAGTTTCACATAAATAAAAAGAATTCCTTTCCGTTCCTTTACAAAGGATCTGAATAGATCCAAAAATAATTTATTTTCTCATACACACACCAACAAATAATTTAAAATAACACTTTAATTCACTTTGACAATATACTCAAATGAAGAATTGAAAAGTTTGAGAATCAGTTGTTCACCTGAAGTTGACGATTTCTTTTCCCCCTACACGTTTTTTTTTTTTTTTTTTTGCAAGAATATGTAAATGGGGTTATGCTAATCCCTCATTTATCTTAATTTAAAGTATTAAAAGTGGTTAAGTCACTAACTCAATTTAATAATTAAGAATAAAAAGTGGTTAATCCACTAACTCAAATTAATTAAATTAGTTATTCAATTAAATTTTCATCAACTAGATATTCATAGTTTCGAATAGTTTAAAAATACCCCCTTAAATTTTCAAAAGAAGTCAAACTAGTCCTAGTTCTCAAAACGACCTAGCGGGTCGTTACATCACCTACCACTTAAACAAAAGTTCGTCCTCGAACGGGAAAGAAAAGAGCTAACCTGAACGCTAAAAAAGATGAGGATATTTACTCCTCATGTCTGACTCTGTCTCCCATGTAGCCTCCTCCACTGGACGATGCTTCCACTGAACCTTTACTGAAGCAATCTTCTTGGACCTCAACTTCCGAATTCGCCTATCCAAAATGATGATCGGCTCTTCCTCAAAAGTCAAATTCTGATCAAGTAACACTGAATCCCATTGAATCACATGATCACCACCTTGATGATACTTCTTAAGCATTGAAATATGAAATACAGGATGAACACCTGACAAACCAGGTGGCAAAGCCAACTGATACGCCACCTCACCAATACGCTCAACAATCTCGAAAGGACCAATATACCTTGGGCTCAACTTGCCCTTCTTTCCAAATCTCATCACACCCTTCATGGGTGAAACCTTAAGTAGAACCCTCTCTCCAACCATAAACTCCAAATCACGAACCTTCCTATCTGCATAACTCTTTTGCCTACTCTGAGCCATGAGAAGTCTATCTTGGATCAACTTGACCTTGTCCAAGGACTCCCTCAACAAATCTGTACCCCACGGTCTAACCTCAAATGCGTCAAACCAACCAATTGGAGATCGACATCTCCTACCATACAAAGCCTCAAATGGTGCCATCTCAATGCTCGAATGATAACTATTATTGTAAGCAAACTCCACTAATGGCAAGAACTGATCCCAGTGACCACCAAAGTCAATCACACACGCCCGCAACATGTCCTCAAGAACCTGAATAGTCCTCTCAGACTGACCATCAGTCTGAGGGTGAAAGGCTGTACTAAGATCCACCCGAGTGCCCAACTCCTTCTGCATAGACCGCCAGAAATGAGATGTAAATTGAGTGCCACGATCTGAAATAATAGAAATAGGAACCCCATGCAAACGAACTATCTCTCGAATATAGATCTTGGCTAACTTCTCTGAGTTATAGGTAGTCTGAACTGGTACAAAGTGTGCAGACTTAATCAGTCGATCCACAATGACCCATATAGCATCAAACTTACCCAAGGTACGTGGCAATCCTACCACAAAGTCCATAGCAATACGCTCCCACTTCCACTCAGGTATAGGCATCCTCTGTGTCACACCTCCAGGCTTTTGGTGTTCATACTTCACTTGCTGACAATTCAAACATCGAGATACAAAATCTACTATGTCCCTCTTCATACGACGCCACCAATAGTGTTGTTTCAAGTCACGATACATCTTAGTAGCCCTTGGATGAATAGAGTACCTCGAACTATGGGCCTCCTCCATGATCAATCTAGTCAAATCACCTGTCCGAGGAACACAGATACGACCTTTAATCCTCAAAACTCTCTCACTATCAAGAATTGCCGCCTTGGCTTCTCCTTTTAATACCTTGTCCCTAATCTTACATAAATCACCATCATCAAACTGTTGAGCCCGAATCTGCTCCAACAAGGATGACCTAGCCTCCATATAAGCCAACACCTTACCAGATTCTGAAATATCAAGTCTCACAGAGCTATTGGCCAAGGATTGGACATCCCTAGCTAAAGGACGCTCGTCGACCTGTAACATGGCTAGACTACCCATACTTACCGCCTTTCGACTCAAGGCATCTGCTACAACATTTGCCTTGCCTGGATGATAAAGAATAGTCATGTCGTAGTCCTTGAGCAACTCCAACCATCTCCGTTGTCTCAAATTCAGATCTCTCTGATTGAATATATATTGGAGACTACGATGATCCGTGAACACCTCACAATGCACACCATAAAGATAATGCCTCCAAATCTTTAATGCAAACACAACAGCCGCCAACTCTAAATCATGAATAGGGTAGTTCTTCTCATGAACCTTCAACTGTCTCGAAGCATAAGCTATCACTTTTCCCTTCTGCATTAATACACAACCAAGACCAATCCGAGAAGCATCACAATATACAACAAAACCCTCCCCCTCCACGGGTAGGGTCAAAATTGGAGCAGTAGTCAATAAAGTCTTGAGCTTTTGGAAACTAACCTCACATTCGTCAGACCACTGAAAAATCACCTCCTTCTGTGTCAATCTAGTTAATGGAGATGCAATGGATGAGAAACCCTCAACAAATCGTCGATAATAACCTGCAAGGCCCAAGAAACTCCGAATCTCGGTAACTGAAGCAGGCCTGACCCAATCTCTAACCGCCTCAATCTTCTTAGGATCCACCATGATACCCTCCTTGGACACTACATGTCCCAAGAATGCTATCGAACTAAGCCAAAACTCACACTTTGAAAACTTTGCATAAAGCTTCTTCTCCTTTAGAATCCCAAGAACAATCCTCAAATGATGCTCATGTTCCTCCTTAGTGCGTGAATATATCAATATATCATCTATGAATACAATAACAAAGGAATCCAAATACGGTCTGAACACTCCATTCATCAAGTCCATAAAAGCTGCTGGGGCATTAGTCAATCCGAAAGACATCACCAAAAACTCATAATGTCCATAACGTGTTCGAAAAGCTGTCTTAGGAATATCCTCTGCCCTAACCTTCAGCTGATGATAGCCAGATCTCAAGTCAATCTTGGAGAAAACTGAAGCACCCTGCAACTGATCAAATAAATCATCAATACGAGGTATCGGGTACTTATTTCTGATGGTTACCTTGTTCAACTGCCGATAGTCAATACACATACGCATAGATCCATCTTTCTTCTTCACAAATAACACTGGAGCACCCCAAGGAGATACACTTGGTCTAATAAAACCTTTGCTCAACAAATCCTGCAACTGCTCCTTCAACTCTTTCAATTCAGCCGGTGCTATACGATAAGGAGGAATGGAAATAGGCCGAGTGCCTGGCTCCACATCAATACAAAAATCAATATCACGATCTGGTGGAAGACCTGGTAAATCGGTTGGGAATACCTCTGAAAATTCACTCACCACTGGAATAGACTCAAGCAGAGGAGTCTCAACACTGGTATCTCGAATATGTGCCAAGTAAGCCAAACATCCTCTCTGTACCAACTGACGAGCCTTAAGAAATGATATCACACCCTTAGGAGGGTGACTAAGAGAACCTCTCCATTCTACTGTAGGAATTCCAGGCATAGCTAAAGTGATTGTCTTGGCATGGCAATTTAAAATTGCGTGGTAAGAAGATAACCAATCCATACCAAGAATCACATCAAAATCTACCATATCTAAGACCTTTAAATCCACATGAGTGTCATGCCCCATCAAGGTAACAATACATAAACGATACACCCGATCTACAACAATAGAATCCCCGACAGGAGTAGAAACATGTACCGGCAAATCAAGGGACTCACATAATATATCCAGACTAGGAGCAAAATATGTGGACACATAAGAATAAGTAGAGCCTGGATCAAATAATACAGTAGCTGGTCGATGACAAATCGGAATAATACCTGTGATAACAGCATCTGAAGCCTCAGCCTCTGGCCTACCCGGAAAGGCATAACAATGAGAACGACCTCCCTCAGATTGTGAATCTCCACGACCACCACCTCGACCAGAAGAAGAACCACCTCTACCTGAGTAAGAGCCACCTCTACCACTCTGTGCACCACCCCTAGCTGGAGGTTGTGCAGCCCTGAAAGTCGAAGCTTGAGAACCCTGATGTAAGTCACCACGTCTAGTCCTAGGGCAGTCTCTCACATAGTGTCCCATATCACCACACTCAAAACAGCCTCTATGAGACGCAGGCTGATGAGAGGGACCTGAATGACCAGAATGCCCTCCACGAACTATAGGTCTCGAAGATGAACTCTGTGAAGTATGCAATGAGCTCGAAGAGCTATGCCCAGCGTAACCAGCCTCAGACACTGGTATAGCAGCATGAATGGGTCTGCTGGACTGAGGGTGATAACCTCTGCCCAAGTAACCCCGACTCCTAGGTGGAGCACCACCATAATCACCTGAATAACGAGTCCTCTTGCCCTCTCGCAGCTCAAATCCCTCACGCCGAATCATCTCCAACTCCTTAGCAGCATCTACCACTTTTTGGAATGGAACACCAGAAGCAGCAACTTGAGAAACTCCTAGACGAATTGGAATAATCAACCCCTTAACAAACCTTCTCACTCTCTCAGCCTCTGTGGGAAGTATCATCGAAGCATGCCTAGCCAAGGCATGAAATTTACCCTCATACTCTGCAACTGACATACCACCTTGTTGCGAACCCTCAAACTCGGCCCTCTTGCGCTCCCTCTCACTGCGTGGAACAAATTTGGATAGAAATACCTGAGTAAACTGAGTCCAGGATAGTGGAGAGGATCCTGCTGGCCTACTACTAATATAATCTGTCCACCACTGTTTGGCAGAGCCAGTCATCTGAAAAGCTGTATAGTCAACTCCATGAGACTCCACCAATCCAAGATTATGCAACCTCTCATGACAACTCACTATAAATTCATATGCATCCTCAGCTAAGTCACCAGTATAAGTAGGAGGATTCATTAGTCTGAACCTCCCAAACATCTTTTGCTCATCAATAGTCATAGAAGGCCTATTCACCAAATGTGATGTCATATCTGGAAACTCCATACTATCCAAACGAGGAGCTACAGCAGCAGCTGGTTGAGTCCTGGGAGTCTGAGAATCTAGAGCAACTATCGGATCTGGAGTTTGACCTCCAACACGGGTCTGTGAGCCATCAGAAGTGACATGCAAAGCTCCTGCCTGAGCCATCCCCTCTAGGATTCCTAACATACGAGCCAAGGTATCTTGAAGCACTGTGGTGACAATAGTACTGGGTGGAGCCTGAGCTGGCCCATCTCCGTCGACATGATCTTGCACATCCCCATGGATAGCCTCTGCATCAGGAGGTACGATCCTATCACGACCCTGGGTAGCTATTGGTACTTGACCTTCCACAGGTGCTGAAATACGGCCCCTACCTCGAGCTCGAGCTCGTCCCCTGCCTCTACCTCGGATAGTGTTCCCAGAAACAGGCGCAGGAATAGGATCCTGACCACCACTTGCAGATTTACGATTTCTCGCCATCTGAGAGAGAATGAGATATCAAGATTTGAATTTTTGACAAGGTCAAGTGCACGATAGTGAATGAAAGAAAAGAATATTTCCTAAATGTCCTATAGCCTCTCGAAGATAGGTATGGACGTCTTCATACCGATCCACAAGACTCTACTAGACATTGCTCTTGTACTCGTGAGACCGATGAACCTAGGGCTCTGATACCAAATTTGTCATGACCCAAATTTTTCAAGTCGTGATGGCACCTATATTCCCAACCAATAGGTAAGCCAACCCAACATATTTATCAAACTTAACCAACAAATGAGTAAAAAGACAAACACTTAGCAAGAATCTCCAACATTGAATTTTCTTACAAGTACGAAATGCGGAAGAAGAAAATACCAACCCAAGAATTGGTGTCTTAAGTACAAGAGCTTCTAAAATACGATGCAAGTCGGAAACTAAAATGACAAATCTAACATAAGGGATATCCTGTCTGAATACTAAATAACAGAATAAATAAAAGATAGAGGGAGGTGTGGGCCACGGAACGGCCAAGCAGCTCACCACAACTCCAAGACACTCCAAGCTCGGACTCAATTTGCTCCACGAGATGTGCCCCTACTCGGAATCGAATCTGCACCACAAAGAGTGCAACAAGTGTAGTATGAGTACGAAACCACGTGTACCCAGTATATCTCATTGACCGACAACGAAGAAGTAGTGACGGGAGTTTATATAAGAAAAATTTATTCTTCAATTATACAAGTCTATAACCAGTCAAGTTTCATCAAATAAAGGTAATCAAACATTAAGTAAAATTCCAACCATCAAATAAAACACATAATCATCGAGAATGAAGGATGTGATGAAATGCAATGCAATATGATGCCATGAAATGACATGTCTCAGAATATCCAGTACTCTCTCAACCGTATATACATGATACTCCTCGGAAATACATCGAGAGTTCATGACCCATGGGGGACTCGCGAGGTCCATATACCGACACGGACGATCTCCACGTGTCTGTGCGGACGATCTCAACGCACTATCATAATATCAAACAATTTCCGCACGGACGGTCTCCACGTGCCCAAATTACACTCTTAACATCTCACCATCCCCAGCACGGACGATCTCCACGTGCTCAACTTATATTCAATCTCATGTCAATGCATGTACACAATATTATTTCAAATAAGGGGATGATGATGCACCTCAATCAATCAAGTATCAACATAATACATAATCACCTCAATTATCACAACTATACGGGTGTAAATAAGAAAACACAATCACACAAGGATTTCAAGTCAATAATATATCAGCTAATGCCCATATGCTTTGGCATTCTCAAATTACAATCTACATTCTATAGTTGTAACTTTCCCTTTTATAACACCGGTACTCGTACCAATGCCCGTCACACCATTGATACGAGACCCCCATCTTTCGCCCTTACCCATTGTCTATTTAATTTTATTTTTATTTTATTTTATCTTTAATTAGGAAAACGTCCTTCAACAAGTCTAAAAAGTCTTAACATACCTCAAGTGCCGAATTCGTGTCACGAATCTTCAAATTAGTTCCTTCCCTTTTTGCAAAGTTTTGGAATGTTCCCAAACTACCAATTATGCAATATTCGTAAGTAAGCAAATTTTTTTTTTGTAGACATTCAAATTATTACACCTTAATATGATCCTTAAATGATTTCCTACAACTTTTCCAATCAACCTTTTTTCCTACCCACTAAGGATAATATTAATAGATAGACAATCCATGTACTGCATAACTATGGCCATTTAAATTTTTATATTAATAAGCCAATTTCAACCACGGAAAGATAAATAATAAATTTCTTCCACTACTCTAATCCAACACCCTCAAATACTTACGGTAACTCACTTAATTTACCTGCTATTCATTAGGAATAAATTAAATTAACAAGTTGTAAAATCCAAAAAATTTCCAGCAATACCTACTATTAATAATATCCTCCATCGTCAATATGAAGATTTATATAATCCAATGAAATCAAAAACTTAATTCTCTAATGATAACATACTAATACTAGTGACTAAATTCTGTAAATAAATAAATTAAGACCCATTTTCACTAGTTAACAAACCAGAAAATGCACTTTAAATGTGAGATCCTTCATTCTTTTTTTTTTCTTTAATTTTATTCGGTCCAATTTCTAAATTTCTAAATAATTGGGCATGTCATCTGCCACTTTCATAATGAGCATCATTAGTGGGCATTCAATGCTCCCCTCCTTAGGTTGATAAAGTTTCACATAAATAAAAAGAATTCCTTTCCGTTCCTTTACAAAGGATCTGAATAGATCCAAAAATAATTTATTTTCTCATACACACACCAACAAATAATTTAAAATAACACTTTAATTCACTTTGACAATATACTCAAATGAAGAATTGAAAAGTTTGAGAATCAGTTGTTCACCTGAAGTTGACGATTTCTTTTCCCCCTACACGTTTGTTTTTTTTTTCTTTTGCAAGAATATGTAAATGGGGTTATGCTAATCCCTCATTTATCTTAATTTAAAGTATTAAAAGTGGTTAAGTCACTAACTCAATTTAATAATTAAGTATAAAAAGTGGTTAATCCACTAACTCAAATTAATTAAATTAGTTATTCAATAAAATTTTCATCAACTAGATATTCTTAGTTTCGAATAGTTTAAAAATACCCCCTTAAATTTTCAAAAGAAGTCAAACTAGTCCTAGTTCTCAAAACGACCTAGCGGGTCGTTACAACTTATTTCAAGAACTTAATAACTTTATAAGTCTAATTAGTTTAGCCTTAACTTAATTCAAACACTATATTCACCAAATAAATCACGTTACTTACTTGAAGAACTTAACAACTTTCTAAGTCGAATTAGTTTTAATTTTTAACTTAGTGCAGACACTATATTCACCAACTAAATCACATTAACTTATTTGAAGATTTTAATAACTTTCTAGGTCTAATTAGTTTAGATTTAACTTAATTCAAACACTATATTCACCAACTAAATCACATTACTTATTTGAAGAACTTAACAACTTTCTAAGTCTAATTAGTTTAGTTTTTAACTTAATTCAAACACTATATTCACCAACTAAATCATATTAAATTGTTTGAGGAACTTAATAACTTGTTAAGTCTAATTAGTTTAGTTTTAAATTAATTCAAACACTATATTCACCAACTAAATCACATTAACTTATTTGAAGAATTTAAAAACTTTCTAAGTTTAATTAGTTTAGTTTTAACTTAATTCAAACACAATATTCACCAACTAAATCACATTACTTATTTTGAAGAACTTAATAACTTTCTAAGTATAATTAGTTTAGTTTTAACTCACTTCCAACACTATATTCACCAACTAAACCATATTAACTTATTTGAAGAACTTAAAAACTTTCTAAGTCTAATTAGTTTAGTTTTAACTCAATTCCCACACTATATTCACCAACTAAATCACATTAACTTATTTACTGAACATAATAACTTTCTAAGTCTAATTAGTTTAGTTTTAACTTACTTCTAACACTAATTCACCCACTAAATCACATTAACTTATTTGAAGAACTTAACAACTTTCTAAGTCTAATTATTTTAGTTTTAACTTAATTCGAACACTATATTCACCAACTAAATCACATTACCTATTTGAAGAAATTAACAACTTAGTCTAATTAGTTTAGTTATTAACTTAATCAAACACTATATTCACCAAATAAATCACATTAACTTATTTGAAGAACTTAATAACTTTCTAAGTCTAATTAGTTTAGTTTTAACTCAATTCCAACACTATATTCACCAACTAAACCATATTAACTTATTTGAAGAATTTAAAAACTTTCTAAGTCTAATTATTTTAGTTTTAACTTAATTCAAACACTATATTCACCAACTAAATCACATTTACTTATTTGAAGATCTTAACAACTTTCTAAGTCTAATTAGTTTAGTTTTTAACATTCCAACACTATATTCACAAAACTAAATCACATGAACTTATTTGAAGAACTTAATAACTTTCTAAGTCTAATTAGTTTAGTTTTAACTTAATTCAAACACTATATTCACCAAATAAATCACATTACTTATTTGAAGAACTTAACAACTTTCTAAGTCTAATTAGTTTAGTTTTAACTTACTTCTAACACTAATTCACCAACTAAATCACACTAGCTTATTTGAAGAACTTAACAACTTTCTAAGTCTAATTATTTTAGTTTTAACTTAATTCGAACACTATATTCACCAACTAAATCACATTACTTATTTGAAGAAATTAACAACTTAGTCTAATGAGTTTAGTTATTAACTTAATCAAACACTATATTCACCAAATTAATCACATTAACTTATTTGAAGAACTTAATAACTTTCTAAGTCTAATTAGTTTAGTTTTAACTCACTTCCAACACTATATTCACCAACTAAAGCATATTAACTTATTTGAAGAACTTAAAAACTTTCTAAGTCTAATTAGTTTAGTTTTAACTCAATTCCCACACTATATTCACCAACTAAATCACATTAACTTAATTGAAGAACATAATAATTTTCTAAGTCTAATTAGTTTAGTTTTAACTTAATTTAAACACTATATTCACCAACTAAATCACATAAACTTATTTGAAGATCTTAACAACTTTCTACGTCTAATTAGTTTAGTTTTTAACTTAATTACAATACTATATTCACCAACTAAATCACATTTACTTATGTCACGACCCAAATTTTTCAAGTCGTGATGGCACCTATATTCCCAACCAATAGGTAAGCCAACCCAACATATTTATCAAACTTAACCAACAAATGAGTAAAAAGACAAACACTTAGCAAGAATCTCCAACATTGAATTTTCTTACAAGTACGAAATGCAGAAGAAGAAAATACCACCCCAAGAATTGGTGTCTTAAGTACAAGAGCTTCTAAAATACGATGCAAGTCGGAAACTAAAATGACAAATCTAACATAAGGGATATCCTGTCTGAATACTAAATAACAGAATAAATAAAAGATAGAGGGAGGTGTGGGCCACGGAACAGCCAAGCAGCTCACCACAACTCCAAGACACTCCAAGCTCGGACTCAATTTGCTCCACGAGATGTGCCCCTACTCGGAATCGAATCTGCACCACAAAGAGTGCAACAAGTGTAGTATGAGTACGAAACCACGTGTACCCAGTATATCTCATTGACCGACAACGAAGAAGTAGTGATGGGAGTTTATATAAGAAAAATTTATTCTTCAATTATACAAGTCTATAACCAGTCAAGTTTCATCAAATAAAGGAAATCAAACATTAATTAAAATTCCAACCATCAAATAAAACACATAATCATCGAGAATGAAGGATGTGATGAAATGCAATGCAATATGATACCATGAAATGACATGTCTCAGAATATCCAGTACTCTCTCAACCGTATATACATGATACTCCTCGGAAATACATCGAGAGTTCATGACCCATGGGGGACTCGCGAGGTCCATATACCGACACGGACGATCTCCACGTGTCTGTGCGGACGATCTCAACGCACTATCATAATATCAAACAATTTCCGCACGGACGGTCTCCACGTGCCCAAATTACACTCTTAACATCTCACCATCCCCAGCACGGACGATCTCCACGTGCCCAACTTATATTCAATCTCATGTCAATGCATGTACACAATATTATTTCAAATAAGGGGATGATGATGCACCTCAATCAATCAAGTATCAACATAATACATAATCACCTCAATTATCACAACTATACGGGTGTAAATAAGAAAACACAATCACACAAGGATTTCAAGTCAATAATATATCAGCTAATGCCCATATGCTTTGGCATTCTCAAATTACAATCTACATTCTATAGTTGTAACTTTCCCTTTTATAACACCGGTACTCGTACCAATGCCCGTCACACCATTGATACGAGACCCCCATCTTTCGCCCTTACCCATTGTCTATTTAATTTTATTTTAATTTTATTTTATCTTTAATTAGGAAAACGTCCTTCAACAAGTCTAAAAAGTCTTAACATACCTCAAGTGCCGAATTCGTGTCACGAATCTTCAAATTAGTTCCTTCCCTTTTTGCAAATTTTTGGAATGTTCCCAAACTACCAATTATGCAATATTCGTAAGTAAGCAAATTTTTTTTTTGTAGACATTCAAATTATTACACCTTAATATGATCCTTAAATGATTTCCTACAACTTTTCCAATCAACCTTTTTTCCTACCCACTAAGGATAATATTAATAGATAGACAATCCATGTACTGCATACCTATGGCCATTTAAATTTTTATATTAATAAGCCAATTTCAACCACGGAAAGATAAACAATAAATTTCTCCCACTACTCTAATCCAACACCCTCAAATACTTACGGTAACTCACTTAATTTACCTGCTAGTCATTAGGAATAAATTAAATTAACAAGTTGTAAAACCCAAAAATTTTCCAGCAATACCTACTATTAATAATATCCTCCATCGTCAATATGAAGATTTATATAATCCAATGAAATCAAAAACTTAATTCTCTAATGATAACATACTAATACTAGTGACTAAATTCTGTAAATAAATAAATTAAGACCATTTTCACTAGTTAACAAACCAGAAAATGCACTTTAAATGTGAGATCCTTCATTCTTTTTTTTTTCTTTAATTTTATTCAGTCCAATTTCTAAATTTCTAAATAATTGGTCATGTCATCTGCCACTTTCATAATGAGCATCATTAGTGGGCATTCAATGCTCCCCTCCTTAGGTTGATAAAGTTTCACATAAATAAAAAGAATTCCTTTCCGTTCCTTTACAAAGGATCTGAATAGATCCAAAAATAATTTATTTTCTCATACACACACCAACAAGTAATTTAAAATAACACTTTAATTCACTTTGACAATATACTCAAATGAAGAATTGAAAAGTTTGAGAATCAGTTGTTCACCTGAAGTTGACGATTTCTTTTCCCCCTACACGTTTTTTTTTTTTTTTTGCAAGAATATGTAAATGGGGTTATGCTAATCCCTCATTTATCTTAATTTAAAGTATTAAAAGTGGTTAAGTCACTAACTCAATTTAATAATTAAGTATAAAAATGGTTAATCCACTAACTCAAATTAATTAAATTAGTTATTCAATAAAATTTTCATCAACTAGATATTCTTAGTTTCGAATAGTTTAAAAATACCCCCTTAAATTTTCAAAAGAAGTCAAACTAGTTCTAGTTCTCAAAACGACCTAGCGGGTCGTTATATCACCTACCACTTAAACAAAAGTTCGTCCTCGAACGGGAAAGAAAAGAGCTAACCTGAACGCTAAAATATATTTACTCCTCATGTCTGACTCTCTCTCCCAGGTAGCCTCCTCCACTGGACGATGCTTCCACTGAACCTTTACTGAAACAATCTTCTTGGACCTCAACTTCCGAATTTGCCTATCCAAAATGATGATCGGCTCTTCCTCAAAAGTCAAATTCTGATCAAGTAACACTGAATCCCATTGAATCACATGATCACCACCTTGATGATACTTCTTAAGCATTGAAATATGAAATACAGGATGAACACCTGACAAACCAGGTGGCAAAGCCAACTGATACGCCACCTCACCAATACGCTCAACAATCTCGAAAGGACCAATATACCTTGGGCTCAACTTGCCCTTCTTTCCAAATCTCATCACACCCTTCATGGGTGAAACCTTAAGTAGAACCCTCTCTCCAACCATAAACTCCAAATCACGAACCTTCCTATCTGCATAACTCTTTTGCCTACTCTGAGCCATGAGAAGTCTATCTTGGATCAACTTGACCTTGTCCAAGGACTCCCTCAACAAATCTGTACCCCACGGTCTAACCGCAAATGCGTCAAACCAACCAATTGGAGATCGACATCTCCTACCATACAAAGCCTCAAATGGTGCCATCTCAATGCTCGAATGATAACTATTATTGTAAGCAAACTCCACTAATGGCAAGAACTGATCCCAGTGACCACCAAAGTCAATCACACACGCCCGCAACATGTCCTCAAGAACCTGAATAGTCCTCTCAGACTGACCATCAGTCTGAGGGTGAAAGGCTGTACTAAGATCCACCCGAGTGCCCAACTCCTTCTGCATAGACCGCCAGAAATGAGATGTAAATTGAGTGCCACGATCTGAAATAATAGAAATAGGAACCCCATGCAAACGAACTATCTCTCGAATATAGATCTTGGCTAACTTCTCTGAGTTATAGGTAGTCTGAACTGGTACAAAGTGTGCAGACTTAATCAGTCGATCCACAATGACCCATATAGCATCAAACTTACCCAAGGTACGTGGCAATCCTACCACAAAGTCCATAGCAATACGCTCCCACTTCCACTCAGGTATAGGCATCCTCTGTGTCACACCTCCAGGCTTTTGGTGTTCATACTTCACTTGCTGACAATTCAAACATCGAGATACAAAATCTACTATGTCCCTCTTCATACGACGCCACCAATAGTGTTGTTTCAAGTCACGATACATCTTAGTAGCCCTTGGATGAATAGAGTACCTCGAACTATGGGCCTCCTCCATGATCAATCTAGTCAAATCACCTGTCCGAGGAACACAGATACGACCTTTAATCCTCAAAACTCTCTCACTATCAAGAATTGCCGCCTTGGCTTCTCCTTTTAATACCTTGTCCCTAATCTTACATAAATCACCATCATCAAACTGTTGAGCCCGAATCTGCTCCAACAAGGATGACCTAGCCTCCATATAAGCCAACACCTTACCAGATTCTGAAATATCAAGTCTCACAGAGCTATTGGCCAAGGATTGGACATCCCTAGCTAAAGGACGCTCGTCGACCTGTAACATGGCTAGACTACCCATACTTACCGCCTTTCGACTCAAGGCATCTGCTACAACATTTGCCTTGCCTGGATGATAAAGAATAGTCATGTCGTAGTCCTTGAGCAACTCCAACCATCTCCGTTGTCTCAAATTCAGATCTCTCTGATTGAATATATATTGGAGACTACGATGATCCGTGAACACCTCACAATGCACACTATAAAGATAATGCCCCCAAATCTTTAATGCAAACACAACAGCCGCCAACTCTAAATCATGAATAGGGTAGTTCTTCTCATGAAACTTCAACTGTCTCGAAGCATAAGCTATCACTTTTCCCTTCTGCATTAATACACAACCAAGACCAATCCGAGAAGCATCACAATATACAACAAAACCCTCCCCTTCCACGGGTAGGGTCAAAATTGGAGCAGTAGTCAATAAAGTCTTGAGCTTTTGGAAACTAACCTCACATTCGTCAGACCACTAAAAAATCACCTCCTTTTGTGTCAATCTAGTTAATGGAGATGCAATGGATGAGAAACCCTCAACAAATCGTTGATAATAACCTGCAAGGCCCAAGAAACTCCGAATCTCGGTAACTGAAGCAGGCCTGACCCAATCTCTAACCGCCTCAATCTTCTGAGGATCCACCATGATACCCTCCTTGGACACTACATGTCCCAAGAATGCTATCGAACTAAGCCAAAACTCACACTTTGAAAACTTTGCATAAAGCTTCTTCTCCTTTAGAATCCCAAGAACAATCCTCAAATGATGCTCATGTTCCTCCTTAGTGCGTGAATATATCAATATATCATCTATGAATACAATAACAAAGGAATCCAAATACGGTCTGAACACTCCATTCATCAAGTCCATAAAAGCTGCTGGGGCATTAGTCAATCCGAAAGACATCACCAAAAACTCATAATGTCCATAACGTGTTCGAAAAGATGTCTTAGGAATATCCTCTGCCCTAACCTTCAGCTGATGATAGCCAGATCTCAAGTCAATCTTGGAGAAAACTGAAGCACCCTGCAACTGATCAAATAAATCATCAATACGAGGTATCGGGTACTTATTTCTGATGGTTACCTTGTTCAACTGCCGATAGTCAATACACATACGCATAGATCCATCTTTCTTCTTCACAAATAACACTGGAGCACCCCAAGGAGATACACTTGGTCTAATAAAACCTTTGCTCAACAAATCCTGCAACTGCTCCTTCAACTCTTTCAATTCAGCCGGTGCTATACGATAAGGAGGAATGGAAATAGGCCGAGTGCCTGGCTCCACATCAATACAAAAATCAATATCATGATCTGGTGGAAGACCTGGTAAATCGGTTGGGAATACCTCTGAAAATTCACTCACCACTGGAATAGACTCAAGCAGAGGAGTCTCAACACTGGTATCTCGAATATGTGCCAAGTAAGCCAAACATCCTCTCTGTACCAACTGACGAGCCTTAAGAAATGATATCACACCCTTAGGAGGGTGACTAAGAGAACCTCTCCATTCTACTGTAGGAATTCCAGGCATAGCTAAAGTGATTGTCTTGGCATGGCAATTTAAAATTGCGTGGTAAGAAGATAACCAATCCATACCAAGAATCACATCAAAATCTACCATATCTAAGACCTTTAAATCCACATGAGTGTCATGCCCCATCAAGGTAACAATACATAAACGATACACCCGATCTACAACAATAGAATCCCCGACAGGAGTAGAAACATGTACCGGCAAATCAAGGGACTCACATAATATATCCAGACTAGGAGCAAAATATGTGGACACATAAGAATAAGTAGAGCCTGGATCAAATAATACAGTAGCTGGTCGATGACAAATCGGAATAATACCTGTGATAACAGCATCTGAAGCCTCAGCCTCTGGCCTACCCGGAAAGGCATAACAATGAGAACGACCTCCCTCAGATTGTGAATCTCCACGACCACCACCTCGACCAGAAGAAGAACCACCTCTACCTGAGTAAGAGCCACCTCTACCACTCTGTGCACCACCCCTAGCTGGAGGTTGTGCAGCCCTGAAAGTCGAAGCTTGAGAACCCTGATGTAAGTCACCACGTCTAGTCCTAGGGCAGTCTCTCACATAGTGTCCCATATCACCACACTCAAAACAGCCTCTATGAGACGCAGGCTGATGAGAGGGACCTGAATGACCAGAATGCCCTCCACGAACTATAGGTCTCGAAGATGAACTCTGTGAAGTATGCAATGAGCTCGAAGAGCTATGCCCAGCGTAACCAGCCTCAGACACTGGTATAGCAGCATGAATGGGTCTGCTGGACTGAGGGTGATAACCTCTGCCCAAGTAACCCCGACTCCTAGGTGGAGCACCACCATAATCACCTGAATAACGAGTCCTCTTGCCCTCTCGCAGCTCAAATCCCTCACGCCGAATCATCTCCAACTCCTTAGCAGCATCTACCACTTTTTGGAATGGAACACCAGAAGCAGCAACTTGAGAAACTCCTAGACGAATTGGAATAATCAACCCCTTAACAAACCTTCTCACTCTCTCAGCCTCTGTGGGAAGTATCATCGAAGCATGCCTAGCCAAGGCATGAAATTTACCCTCATACTCTGCAACTGACATACCACCTTGTTGCGAACCCTCAAACTCGGCCCTCTTGCGCTCCCTCTCACTGCGTGGAACAAATTTGGATAGAAATACCTGAGTAAACTGAGTCCAGGATAGTGGAGAGGATCCTGCTGGCCTACTACTAATATAATCTGTCCACCACTGTTTGGCAGAGCCAGTCATCTGAAAAGCTGTATAGTCAACTCCATGAGACTCCACCAATCCAAGATTATGCAACCTCTCATGACAACTCACTATAAATTCATATGCATCCTCAGCTAAGTCACCAGTATAAGTAGGAGGATTCATTAGTCTGAACCTCCCAAACATCTTTTGCTCATCAATAGTCATAGAAGGCCTATTCACCAAATGTGATGTCATATCTGGAAACTCCATACTATCCAAACGAGGAGCTACAGCAGCAGCTGGTTGAGTCCTGGGAGTCTGAGAATCTAGAGCAACTATCGGATCTGGAGTTTGACCTCCAACACGGGTCTGTGAGCCATCAGAAGTGACATGCAAAGCTCCTGCCTGAGCCATCCCCTCTAGGATTCCTAACATACGAGCCAAGGTATCTTGAAGCACTGTGGTGACAATAGTACTGGGTGGAGCCTGAGCTGGCCCATCTCCGTCGACATGATCTTGCACATCCCCATGGATAGCCTCTGCATCAGGAGGTACGATCCTATCACGACCCTGGGTAGCTATTGGTACTTGACCTTCCACAGGTGCTGAAATACGGCCCCTACCTCGAGCTCGAGCTCGTCCCCTGCCTCTACCTCGGATAGTGTTCCCAAAAACAGGCGCAGGAATAGGATCCTGACCACCACTTGCAGATTTACGATTTCTCGCCATCTGAGAGAGAATGAGATATCAAGATTTGAATTTTTGACAAGGTCAAGTGCACGATAGTGAATGAAAGAAAAGAATATTTCCTAAATGTCCTATAGCCTCTCGAAGATAGGTATGGACGTCTTCATACCGATCCACAAGACTCTACTAGACATTGCTCTTGTACTCGTGAGACCGATGAACCTAGGGCTCTGATACCAAATTTGTCATGACCCAAATTTTTCAAGTCGTGATGGCACCTATATTCCCAACCAATAGGTAAGCCAACCCAACATATTTATCAAACTTAACCAACAAATGAGTAAAAAGACAAACACTTAGCAAGAATCTCCAACATTGAATTTTCTTACAAGTACGAAATGCGGAAGAAGAAAATACCAACCCAAGAATTGGTGTCTTAAGTACAAGAGCTTCTAAAATACGATGCAAGTTGGAAACTAAAATGACAAATCTAACATAAGGGATATCCTGTCTGAATACTAAATAACAGAATAAATAAAAGATAGAGGGAGGTGTGGGCCACGGAACGGCCAAGCAGCTCACCACAACTCCAAGACACTCCAAGCTCGGACTCAATTTGCTCCACGAGATGTGCCCCTACTCGGAATCGAATCTGCACCACAAAGAGTGCAACAAGTGTAGTATGAGTACGAAACCACGTGTACCCAGTATATCTCATTGACCGACAACAAAGAAGTAGTGACGGGAGTTTATATAAGAAAAATTTATTCTTCAATTATACAAGTCTATAACCAGTCAAGTTTCATCAAATAAAGGTAATCAAACATTAAGTAAAATTCCAACCATCAAATAAAACACATAATCATCGAGAATGAAGGATGTGATGAAATGCAATGCAATATGATGCCATGAAATGACATGTCTCAGAATATCCAGTACTCTCTCAACCGTATATACATGATACTCCTCGGAAATACATCGAGAGTTCATGACCCATGGGGGACTCGCGAGGTCCATATACCGACACGGACGATCTCCACGTGTCTGTGCGGACGATCTCAACGCACTATCATAATATCAAACAATTTCCGCACGGACGGTCTCCACGTGCCCAAATTACACTCTTAACATCTCACCATCCCCAGCACGGACGATCTCCACGTGCTCAACTTATATTCAATCTCATGTCAATGCATGTACACAATATTATTTCAAATAAGGGGATGATGATGCACCTCAATCAATCAAGTATCAACATAATACATAATCACCTCAATTATCACAACTATACGGGTGTAAATAAGAAAACACAATCACACAAGGATTTCAAGTCAATAATATATCAGCTAATGCCCATATGCTTTGGCATTCTCAAATTACAATCTACATTCTATAGTTGTAACTTTCCCTTTTATAACACCGGTACTCGTACCAATGCCCGTCACACCATTGATACGAGACCCCCATCTTTCGCCCTTACCCATTGTCTATTTAATTTTATTTTTATTTTATTTTATCTTTAATTAGGAAAACGTCCTTCAACAAGTCTAAAAAGTCTTAACATACCTCAAGTGCCGAATTCGTGTCACGAATCTTCAAATTAGTTCCTTCCCTTTTTGCAAAGTTTTGGAATGTTCCCAAACTACCAATTATGCAATATTCGTAAGTAAGCAAATTTTTTTTTTGTAGACATTCAAATTATTACACCTTAATATGATCCTTAAATGATTTCCTACAACTTTTCCAATCAACCTTTTTTCCTACCCACTAAGGATAATATTAATAGATAGACAATCCATGTACTGCATAACTATGGCCATTTAAATTTTTATATTAATAAGCCAATTTCAACCACGGAAAGATAAATAATAAATTTCTTCCACTACTCTAATCCAACACCCTCAAATACTTACGGTAACTCACTTAATTTACCTGTTAGTCATTAGGAATAAATTAAATTAACAAGTTGTAAAATCCAAAAATTTTCCAGCAATACCTACTATTAATAATATCCTCCATCGTCAATATGAAGATTTATATAATCCAATGAAATCAAAAACTTAATTCTCTAATGATAACATACTAATACTAGTGACTAAATTCTGTAAATAAATAAATTAAGACCCATTTTCACTAGTTAACAAACCAGAAAATGCACTTTAAATGTGAGATCCTTCATTCTTTTTTTTTTCTTTAATTTTATTCGGTCCAATTTCTAAATTTCTAAATAATTGGGCATGTCATCTGCCACTTTCATAATGAGCATCATTAGTGGGCATTCAATGCTCCCCTCCTTAGGTTGATAAAGTTTCACATAAATAAAAAGAATTCCTTTCCGTTCCTTTACAAAGGATCTGAATAGATCCAAAAATAATTTATTTTCTCATACACACACCAACAAATAATTTAAAATAACACTTTAATTCACTTTGACAATATACTCAAATGAAGAATTGAAAAGTTTGAGAATCAGTTGTTCACCTGAAGTTGACGATTTCTTTTCCCCCTACACGTTTTTTTTTTTTTT
>JABWTJ010001121.1:43461-55500 GCA_016801875.1 Solanum sitiens
CTTTACACCCTCAAGCATTTGAGTTATTAATATATTAACCCATACGAAATCATAAATTATAGCAGGAATAGTCCAAAACGCCCCCTTAAAACTTACCCAGAAATCCGACCCAGACTGGGATTACGCAACCTGTGACGGCCCGTCGTGCCTGCGACGGTCCGTCCTGCAGGTTCATCACAACCTTCAGAGACTCAATTTCCTTGATGAGTCTGAGACGGTCCGTCGTGCCTACGACGGTCCGTCCTGCACTTCCGTCACGACGGACAGAGAATTGCTCCCAGTACCCAATTCTCAAGAGTTGAAGTGTTTTGAAACGGAACCTCACAACGGTCCGTCGTGTCTGTGACGGTCCGTCCTGCAGGTCCATCACAGAGTTCCGAGAGTCAATTTCAGCACTCAAATATAAGAATTCTAAGTGTTTGGAACGAGACACCCTCGACGGTCCGTCGTGCCCATGACGGTCCGTCGTTGGATACGTCGTCTCAGACAGTTTTTCCAGAAATAAAATCTGCTGCTCAAAACGACTAAGCAGGTCGTTACAGTGTTAGAAGTAAGTTAAAACTTAAGTAATTAGACTTAGAAAGTTGTTAAATTTTCCAAATAAGTAATGTGATTTCGTTGGTGATTATAGTGTTTGGAAGTAAGTTAAAACTTAACTAATTAGACTTAGAAAGTAGTTAAGTTCTTCAAATAAGTTGATGTGATTTAGTTGGTGAATATAGTGTTTGAATTAAGTTATAACTTAACTAATTAGACTTAGAAAGTCTTTAAGTTCTCCAAATACTTAATGCGATTTAGTTGGTGAATATAGTGTTAGAAGTAAGTTAAAACTTAACTAATTAGACTTAGAAAGTTGTTAAGTTTTCCAAATAAGTAATGTGATTTCGTTGGTGAATATATAGTGTTTGAAAGTAAGTTAAAACTTATCTAATTAGACTTAGAAAGTAGTTAAGTTCTTCAACTAAGTTAATGTGATTCAGTTGATTAATATAGTGTTTGAATTAAGTTAAAACTTAACTAATTAGACTTAGAAAGTCTTTAAGTTCTCCAAATACTTAATGGGATTTAGTTGGTGAATATAGTGTTAGAAGTAAGTTAAAACTTAACTAATTAGACTTAGAAAGTTGTTAAGTTTTCCAAATAAGTAATGTGATTTCGTTGGTGAATATAGTGTTTGGAAGTAAG
This sequence comes from Solanum sitiens, assembly GCA_016801875.1. Lineage (NCBI taxonomy): Eukaryota > Viridiplantae > Streptophyta > Magnoliopsida > Solanales > Solanaceae > Solanum > Solanum sitiens. Next base: position 44,647 of record JABWTJ010001121.1, read on the forward strand.
TTAAAACTTAACTAACTAGACTTAAAAAGTAGTTAAGTTCTTCAAATAAGTTAAAGTGATTTAGTTAGTGAATATAGTGTTTGAATTAAGTTAAAACTGAACTAATTAGACTTAGAAAGTCTTTAAGTTCTCCAAATACTTAATGTGATTTAGTTGGTGAATATAGTGTTAGAAGTAAGTTAAAACTTAACTAATTAGACTTAGAAAGTTGTTAAGTTTTCCAAATAAGTAATGTGATTTCGTTGGTGAATATAGTGTTTGGAACTAAGTTAAAACTTAACTAATTAAACTTAAAAAGTAGTTAAGTTCTTCAAATAAGTTAAAGTGATTTAGTTGGTGAATATAGTGTTTGAATTAAGTTAAAACTTAACTAATTAGACTTAGAAAGTCTTTAAGTTTTCGAAATACTTAATGTGATTTAGTTGGTGAATATAGTGTTAGAAGTAAGTTAAAACTTAACTAATTAGACTTAGAAAGTTGTTAAGTTTTCCAAATAAGTAATGTGATTTCGTTGGTGAATATAGTGTTTGGAAGTAAGTTAAAACTTAACTAATTAGACTTAAAAAGTAGTTAAGTTCTTCAAATAAGTTAATGTGATTTAGTTGGTGAATATAGTGTTTGAATTAAGTTAAAACTTAACTAATTAGACTTAAAAAGTCTTTAAGTTCTCCAAGTACTTAAGGTGATTTAGTTGGTGAATATAGTGTTAGAAGTAAGTTAAAACTTAACTAACTAGACTTAGAAAGTTGTTAAGTTTTCCAAATAAGTAATGTGATTTCGTTGGTGAATATAGTGTTTGGAAGTAAGTTAAAACTTAACTAATTAGACTTAAAAAGTAGTTAAGTTCTTCAAATAAGTTAATGTGATTTAGTTGGTGAATATAGTGTTTGAATTAAGTTAAAACTTAACTAATTAGACTTAGAAAATCTTTAAGTTCTCCAAATACTTAATGTGATTTAGTGGGTGAATATAGTGTTAGAAGTAAGTTAAAACTTAAGTAATTAGACTTAGAAAGTTGTTAAGTTTTCCAAATAAGTAATGTGATTTCGTTGGTGAATATAGTGTTTGGAAGTAAGTTAAGACTTAACTAATTAGACTTAGAAAGTAGTTAAGTTCTTCAAATAAGTTGATGTGATTTAGTTGGTGAATATAGTGTTTGAATTAAGTTAAAACTTAACCAATTAGACTTAGAAAGTCTTTATATTTAATTAATTGATTGATTATTTTTTGTTAACCATTCTTTGTCAATGAAACCATATTTCAGCTTCCGTTCGGATGTGGGTATGTCAAAGATTATTTTAAAGTGCATAGGTACTCACTATAATGGTGTGTACTCGACTTGGGGTTCGATTCCAATTAACAACAGGGGGCAGATGTTCAATGAATTTAAGGTAAGAATGTGTATCAATTAAATTCACGTCATATACATTTAAATTCGCTATTCATTTGAGCAATAAATCTTTAGTCATTTTTCATTTCAGAACTATTATGTCTGGGCTCCCGAACATGAGGAAGAAGTTCAAGCAAACTTTAAGGTTAAACTTCAAAGTTGCTTTCTAGCACATTTAGTGAATGTCGGAAAAATAATAGAATCCCTAAGTTTATGGTACCAACTCGATGGGATCTATTAATGGAACATTGAGGTATTGATGAAAAGTTTAAAAAGAGGAGTGTGATTGGGAAGATGGCTCGCGCATCAGAAAAGGGAGGCTCTTTGCACACCGGTGGAGCTATTAGCCTAGTTACTAGGAAGGAAAAAATGGTATACTTTATTAATTTTGTAAAATATTTGTTTTTTCTTTTTTGATAAGTAGTTTTTGGAGATTAAATTATACTTATGTTATTTGCAGGAAAAAGAGTTGGGTAGGCCGGTAGCTGTAGAAGAGATGTTCAAGGTTACTCATGTCAAGAAGAGTACGAACCCCGAAGAAGAAGAAAGATGGATTGAGCCACGTGCAAAAGAGTACTCGTATTTTAGTTTAATTTGAAGTTGGATGAAGTTTATTTTGAAATAGTTTAAAGTATATTTTGAAAATACTGTGTTGTTTTGGTTGGATGAAGTTTATTTTAAAATAGCTCATTTAGAATTCTTTGAGTTGGATGAAGTTTATTTTGAAATAGCTTATTTGAAATTCGTTGGGTTGTTTTGATATAAATATACAGGTGGGATACTCAAATTGCTGCTCAATGCTGCCAGATTTGTAGCAGAAATATCGACCTCCGGAGGTCGGAATCTAAAAAATAAAAAATAGAAATATCGACCTCCGAAGGTCAGAATCTAAAAAATAAGAAATAAAAATACCTACCTCCGGAGGTCGGAATCTAAATAATAAGAAATAGAAATATCGACCTTCGGAGGTCGGAATCTCAAAAATAAGAAATACAAATACCGACCTCCGGAGGTCGGAATCTCAAAAATAAGAAATAAAAATACCGACCTCCGAAGGTCAAAATCTAAAAAATAGGAAATAAAAATATCAACCTCCGGAAGTCGGAATCTAAAGAATAAGAAATAGAAATACCGACCTCCAGAGGTCGGAATCTAAAAAATAAAAAATAGAAATACCGACCTCCAGAGGTCGGAATCTAAAAAATAAGAAATGAAAATACCGACCTCCGGAGGTAAGAATCTAAAAAATAGGAAATAAAAATACCGACTTCCGGAGGTCGGTATTCTAAAATTTGATAATTAAAAATTCTGACATCCGGAAGACGGAAATAATAAAAATAAAAAATAAACAAATATATTAAACTGACCTCCGGAAGTCGGAAAATAAAATAAAATTTTTTTACCGACATAAATTAAAACTGACCTCCACAGGTCAGTAAATACCGACCTCCAGAGGTCAGAATTGAATAGCGACGAAGGTTTTTCTGGCTTAAGCTAGGAAGTCGATTTTTGGTCGGTATTTCAGGAATACTGACCTCTGGAGGTCGGTATTCATTAGTAGTGTTTGAAGTAGACCCAAAACATAAAAGAACTTATGGATGACTTGAATGAATTTATCTTTAGTTCTTTTTGGAACTCGAGGTACTACATCTACTCAACTTGACACCTAAGGAAATTTAAATTCCTCGTTAAAATCTTACTCACGACAAAGAATGGTTCGAGTCTTAGCTCAAAACTTTTAGGGGTGTTACATTATCTCCCCCTTGGGATCATTCGTCCTTGATTGATGGCTGGATTGGGTATGGAACGGGCCTACTCTTACTATATTCAAGATTAACCCAAATCCTAATGTTAATGTTCTATACCTCGCTGTAGGGAATCTCATCCCAAGACTATTACCCTTTAGTCTTTACCACAACATTTAACAAATATTGGGCTCATATCTAGAACCACTTAATGTTTTAAAATATCACCTTTAAGATTAGTACTCTAACAACTCCATGGACTCCTACTAACCAACTCCTTAAGAAGTTTTCATTCTCTCCTCATCTCTGTCATACTAACTAGAATTACGTAAAAAATAATACTACAAACAACCTAAGGGCTATCATGTAACTATTTTTCATAGTAAAACCCCATCCCCCTTTTCCTCCATATTTATAACCTTAGATGGAATTATGACACCGTCATTGTCACGATAAGAAAATTAACCTTTCCCTTTTAACATCGTTCTACTAAAAGGACCTCTGAAAAGATATCTCTAATACTCTTGAACTCATTACTATCTTATTCTCAACACTTGAATTGATTTCTCATGTTATCATCTCCCCTTAAGTCTAAAGATGACACTTGAAAGCTATGGACCTATTCCAGCATCTGTAAACTAGTCTACATCTCCTTTACTCTAATACTTGGGAAAAGTTTACCCCGTGACTTTGAAACTCTCCATAAGCAGGTACTAAGACCTCATTTCTAAGATGCTTCTCTTAACTTCTTCTAATTGGATTCTAAGACTGTTTCATCGATCTCTTTTGGGAAAAATTAACACTTGCACCAGCCTATCGCATATCGGCAACTCAATTATATAATTTATGGACACATGAAAAATCATAACCTCAATTGGGACCTCGTATGGCCATATACAATCTCGGGTGTACCTCTTACTGATCATGCTAATCTAACAACTTGTCCACCTTCATATCTCTCCTTTATGGGCCATAATACCATGTTTTCATTGAAAAGTACCACTTTGGTTTCCTCACCAATTTCAGGTCAAACCTACTGTATCAGATCTCAAAACTAACATCATCACCCTCATGTGGCCATCTTTTGATCACGCCACTCATCTCGAATTCAAACTTAGTGTCTATCTCCAAACACGGGCATCAATATGATTGATCACACCTTATACTACTTGCGACTACCATAAAAGTCAAGAACCACTCACCCACTAAGATCTCATGACAAGTAGGAAATCTTTAGCTCTCCGTCTACCTACATTCATATTACCTTCACCTTCCATTTCATAAATTAAGTACTATTTACTCACTTACTGTGCATTAGCTCTCATAAAGTTCTATTGTGTTCTGAATGCTATGAGGTTCCCCCTTCAAAATTGATAAGCCTAGCTTGGGTATATCACCTGATGAGTACTCTTATTTCTGATTCCACACTTATATTTAGTATTCTATAACAGGATGTCACATAGACATCAACTCTATTCTGGTTAAAAGTATAGTCTATCTCACCCTTACTAGTAACTATTCCTCTTACTTGTATCAAGAACTCTCTCTCTACAACATTATTATTCCTTTTTCTACTCATAAAGGAACTCATCTCTTATAACTGAATGGGGCCATGATTGCAATAACATAATCTGCCCCATCGCTGTCTCTCTTTCATACATTTCTATACCTCTGCATGCTTTTCCCTAATTTAAGGGCACTCTTTACTACTACTGCTCATAATCTCATAATTCATACTTATTTTAGGGTACAAATATTACCCAAGCTCTAAAACACACTCTCCATAAGCGTCTCACATGAATAAGGTTTAGAGAAGAGAGTACATCTTGATTTCAGCTCAAACACATGATTCATATGACTAGGAGTGCATTTTTTCGAAACTCAACACTTAAACTCACTCACGATCTTCTCTAAATTCCCTCTTCAGTCTCATGATTTTCTCAAGATTTTTGTTGATAGTAACTCATCGATAATGATCTGTTTTGCCTTTCAATTACCTTGAGTCGTAGGGGTAGTCAAATGGGTATGAGAAAAACATGAGTTAGAGTAAATTCCTTCATGACAGAGTTTTACTACACGATATAGAGTATGAAAGAAAGAAAAATTTTTAGAAATATCTGTAGTCACTTATTTATAAAAGTGGGCCCTTACAATTATAAATAAGATCCTATTAACAAGACTTCATAGACACCCTAGGACACTTAAAATACGTGCTATTATAAAAAAAGTGTCACGCCCTGAGCCTACATCCTGGACATAACTGGCACTCATGAACCATTGCTAGTTCCCAAGAAAACCCTTATCCTGACTCAAAACTCAGCGGAAGACTTACTCAACAATATATGAATTGCAGATTCAAGGATTTTCTCAAAAAGTCTCAAAATGAATAACTTAGAACATTTATAAACATTCAACTAGCCATATGAAGGCAACTCAAGTCTTAAAACATTAAAAAATGAAAATGAAACTACTACTGTCTACGAAGACTCTAAGTACTATGATGTATGTTGGGACATGACCCGTGCTTATCCTTACAAAATTGAAAAGTAAAATGGGAATCCTCTGGAAGTAAGGAGGTTCACCAAAGCAACTCTGGGACTACACGAAGTATCAACGAAGCGCCTGTTGGTGACCATGAATACCTGTATCTGCATCATGAAAGAGGCAGGCCAAATGACATTAATACATTGAACGCACGAGCATATAAGGGGAACTTTAATGCATAACATAAGCTTGAAACTGATAAAATGAAACATACTTACCTCTTTTCAAACTCGCTCATCTTAACTCATGCTCAACTCAAGGATAAGCTACTCAACTCAAGGATAAGATACTCAACTCAAAGATATGATACTCAACTACTCAACTTAAGATAAGGTACCCAACTTAAATGATACTCAACTGAACTTAGGATACTCAACTCTACTAAAGGATACTCAACTCAACTCAATATGAAAGCAACAATAAAAGATGTGATATATGGAAAGCTTTTACAACAATAGATAATAACTCAGTTGTTAGTAAAAACACAATAATAACTCAATCGTATGTAAAAATACAATAATAACTCTTCTTTGGGAGATTCTCTAACCGAATACCATCACTATGAGCTATGTGATGATACAACGTCTCGCCCAAGCTGCCAGAACTGCCCTATACCATGCCAAAGTATAGGATATCCTCAACTAAGTAGATCAACTAATCTATGCTTAAAAGTAATAAGGAATCATCTAAAAAGTATGATCCTTTATCCATGTTGGCATACATGATGTATGAGGACATTGAGTTGTGTGAACTCATCCCCATATCGGTGCTCAATACTGCTTTCAATATAGAACTAAATGCTCGAAACTCAAGAACTCAAGAACTCAAAGACTCAATGATACTACTCATATCAAGAATTCTTGACTCATAGGGTTCATGTAGAATTATGAGCATGAATTGTAACACCTCGATTTTTGAAAAGAACTAAATTGGAAATAGCAAAATCTGAAATTTTGCAAGTTAAGCTTTAAATGTGAGTTTTGGGTCTACTTCAAATGACCATAACTTTCAGTACACGATGAGTTAGGTGGACTATAAGATATGAAATGAATGGTTTTGGAATCCTCTTTCCAACGCCACCATGTTTGCTACTTTTCAAGGTCGTATGAGAAAGATAAAAATGTTTTAAGTTGGGCTGTTCAATTAAGGAAAATTAACCGCATTTAAGAGAGGTAGTTTGTTGTTTTCCTTACTCAATAAAGTTAATTCGTTTTTAAAATTAATTAGGGTTGTAAACTGATTTAATTTAATTTACACACTCAAAATTCACGCTAGGGTTTTTGAGAATAGTTCAAGAAGAGGAGAAAGGAGAAAAGTCAAGGCGTTTTTGAAAGTTTCTTGCGGAATCAAAGATAGTTTTGCCAAGGGTTGATCCCTAAAGAGTTATGTGAGTTCACATAGAGTTGGTTTCATTCACCCAAGCACCACTCATGTTAATTTCAGCGTGAAATTCATTCTAAAAAGTTGATGGTCATATGTTATTGAGTTGTGTTCTTGAATTTTCTTTCATTCTTGAATTAAGAGGGGATTGAGGAGTTTTTGAGGGAATCGTATCGATTTTATGAATTTTTTTAGTAGATTCTTGTGTACATGTATTGTGTAACTGAATCTAAAGAGTAATTGAGAAAAAGAATCTCTAATCAAATTAAGGTATAAAAACGAGTTGAAAACTTTGTCGAAACTACCTGGGATGGGGATGGTGCAGCTCCCCCTATATGAACTAGAGGGACTGAGGAGGCGCGCTATTAGTGTGCCAAAAAGAAGCCTTTGAACATAAGGGTCTGGTGCCCCGCACCAGCAGTGCACTCGGGACGTCTTCCCTCACCCTTTTTCTGTCGTTTACCTTCATAAGTTCTCCTAAAGTGTACTGTAACTTCCTATTGATTCTAACTAGTTTAAACAAATTCAAAAGATCTAGAAATCATTCATAAACATGAATTATAACCTTGAATACATATGTAACACTCCAAAAGTTCAAGACCTTAGCTAGAGCCTCAAATGTTGATATAAGGTTAGTAACACTGTCCTAAGGCCTAAAATAATGTTAACAAACCATTTATGAAGTTTTGGAGTCAAGACGTCAAGAAACGTCCATGACGTGTGGAAGCTAGTCAAATTTAACTAGTGTGACGTCCTTATGTTTCGGGAAGGTTTGGGGGTGTTGTATGAGGTCTAAAACTTATAAAATGACTTTGTATAGGTAAAACTACATATATAGTTTACGTACAGGTACGACTCCTCAAGGGTCGCCTTAGGGGTCCACGAAAGGACCCCAAACTTGGCTTGGCAAGCTGCAAAAGCAGCAGCCAAGTTGTGCATGGCAGAAACAAGTCCGCGTCGCGGACTTGGGTGGCTTTTGGTAAATTCTCAAGTCTGAGTCTCGGGCAGGTAGCGGACTCCACTGTCAAGAAAATTAATTTTGAAAATCATGCGGGAGCAGCTACGCGTCGCGGACTCGTTCCCCGACGAAAAGCTGAAATTTGGAATTCAAGTTTGAATTCATTAAAGGGTAAACTTAAGTGAGGGGTCTATTGGGTATTTAATGGGGGGACTATATGTTGATTTTAGATCAGTTTACCACACATTTTACCCACTAAAATCAAATCCCCAAATCAAAACCAAAAAGCTCTCACCTCTCTCTAGTTTCTCTCTTTATTCAACCTCCATTGAAGGAAGAAAAAATCTTGAAGAAGAAGACCAATTTCTCTAGGATTTCACTTGAATTTTTTTTATTAATCTTCATTAAGGTATGGGTTCTTCACTCTTGATATTCCTTTCTCCAAGCTGTCCTCTCAAAGTTGATTTCTAAAACACCCAATTCCAAGGGTTTTCCAATTCTAATGAGTTTTTCTTCTAAACTTCAAATTGATGATAAATTGTGATTGCCTATGACTAATTAAGTGTATATTGTTGGTTAATTGATGTTAATTGATGCAATTTCAAGTAGATCATGTCCCTTTTCCCAAGTTCCCTAAATCTTCGAACTTGCTTATGAATTGATGGGAATTGAAGAATGTATTGATTGATAGACTTGTTTTATCTATTCTAATTCATTCATGGAGTGCCTAGGGTTATGTATTGTTGGGATTAGATCTATTTATGTATTGTTGGGATTAGATCTATTAATTGAAGAATTCATGATGAACCCTATTCCCCTAAGTTAATTGGGATAGTGATGATGCAATTGATCTAGCTATTGTGTTAATTACTATTGTATAATGACGTTACACCCATTATTGGGTTGAATTGAATGGGTGATGGTAAAACCATGGATGATGGCTTGTGAAGGATATTTGGTAAGTCTTGTGATCTCAACCCTTTACTTCAATTATGATTACTTGTGTTTAGTAATGAAGTTATATTGAAGTGTACCTTGTGATAGGATTAATTAGGGTTGGCATGATGTTGAATTGAAATGTATTTATATATGGCTTGTGAGTTTGTGGATAAGATGTAATGATATAAGGTTGGTGATAAAATGCGTATGCGCCTTAGTATGATATGGAAATATAAATGTGCTAACCTCACATGTGCGAATTGTAATGAAAGGACAATACTCATGCAATTCCTATTGAGCTATGATGATGATGACTATATGAGGGAAAGACCCTATGACCTAAAACTAAGTTATGATTATTAATGAAAGACATTTCAAAAGGGACTCTAGGTTAGCACCGAGTGAACTTGTAAATTAGGGGTGACTCATTCCGAAGGAGGGAAGGTAGGGTTCATCATAGTCCTCACGGGGTGGATAGCCTTATAGTCCAAAAAGGACATAGGGTGATGTTTCCATGACATCCCCCAAGCTCCATAAACTATGTTTCCACCATAAAAATACTAGCTAGTGGATCCACCTAGATGCTATGTTCATGTTTGGTTCTACTTTGGCTGGTAGACCACTTTCCATTGGTGTAATGTTTTACAACACCGAATTCCACACTTAGCTCTTGTGGTCTATGTCGGTTAAGGCAAGTGTTTCCGAAAGTAAAATGAAGTAATGACGTAAACACTAACTAGGGTGACTTAAGAGGTTTGACTAAGCCTAGGTAGGGGTATGGGACTCTACCTATGCCTTGCACTAGTTAGCCTTGAAGGAAGCTTTAGGAGGTTGTTCTTGTGTTCTATAATGTATATGTTATGTATATGTTGACTCTATATGTTTGATGATCCTATATAATGTTAGTTTTATTTATGAACATGATGTTGGTTTATATTGATAAGTATGTAGATGGTTACTATTGATGCTATGTTATGTTAAGTTAAGTTTTAATTATGATCCTTTGTTTGGTTTACTTGATTGAGTAAGATTATGGGGCTTTACTTGGTGTCACGACCCAAAATCGAGCCGCGAGTGGCACCCACACTTATCCTACTATGTGAGCGAACCAACCAATCTAAAAACCCAACATATTGAACAAAAATACAAAGCGGAAGACTTAAAACTCATTATCCCCAAAATTTGGAAGTCATCATCACAAGAACATCTATCCTCAAGTTACTAATCTAAAAGTATCTAAGAAGCTAAAATAAATAAAAGGCTAGTCCATGCCGGAAGTTCAAGGCATCAAGACATTGAAGAGAAGATCCAGTCCAAGCTAGAAGCATTAGCTCACCCTGAAATCCGGTGTAGTGAAGACTGGCTAGAATTGCTGTTGAGTTGAAGACGACGGTACGTTTGCTGCATTCCCCAAATAACAAAGAAAGAAACAACAAGTAGGGGGGTCAGTACAAAACACAAGTACTGAGTAGGTATCATCGGCCAACTCAAAATAGAAAACAGTATATATCAGTTCATATCATAAATCAACTACAATACTCAACATGTAGCAACAAGTACTATAATCATCAATAAGTACTACCAAGTTCATCCATGAGGACTCAAGCCTCAATACCACACTCATTTGGGAAAATAGGTTCATTACATGAGTATTTTAACATCTCTCAAGATTCATTATCTTTCTTCCTCTTGTGTCGGTACGTGACACTCCGATCCCCTACTACTATGTGTCGGTACGTGACACTCCGATCCCCTAATTCTACGTGTCGGTTCGTGACACCCGATCCCCTAATACTATGTGTCGGAACGTGACACTCCGATCCCCTACTTCTACGTGTCGGTTCGTGACACCCGATCCCCTAATACTAGGTGTCGGTACGTGACACTCCGATCCCCTA
>JABWTJ010001121.1:63191-100148 GCA_016801875.1 Solanum sitiens
TTCTACGTGTCGGTTCGTGACACCCGATCCCCTAATACTATGTGTCGGAACGTGACACTCTGATCCCCTACTTCTACGTGTCGGTTCGTGACACCCGATCCCCTAATACTATGTGTCGGAACGTGACACTCCGATCCCCTAACATCATTCTATCAATTCATCAAGCCTTCTTTTATACCAAGGCATCATCATAACAAGGTGAATTAGGGTTCTTCAAGATTTTGGATTCAAAAGCTTCATTATGCTTATTTTATCACAATCACATAATCACATTCATGCAAGCATACCATTAAGCATATAGAAGGGTTTACAATACTACCAATACATATCATTCACTATTAAGAGTTTACTACGAATAGTATCAAAACCATAACCTACCTTCACCAAGGATTCTTGATCAAGCAAGCAATCTCTCAAAGCTTTTTGTTTCCTCTTTGTTTGTCTCTCTCTATCGATCGTTTCTTTCTCTCCTTGTTCTCTCTATTTTTCTTCTTCAAAACCATCTCTCTTTTCCCTAATTAGCATATAATTAAGTATAAAAGATGAGGAATTAACCCACTAATTAACTCAAGGTTATCTCCTTCACACCCCCAAGAATTTGAGTTATTAACATTAACCCACGAAATTTATAATTATAGCAGGAATAGTCCAAAATGCCCCTTTAAAACTTACCCAGAAATCCGACCCAGACTGGGATTACGCAACCTGTGACGGCTCGTCGTGCCTGCGACGGTCCGTCCTGCAGGTTCGTCACAACCTTCAGAGACTCAATTTCCTTGATGAGTCTGATACAGTCCGTCGTGCCTACGACGGTCCGTCCTGCACTTCCATCACGACGGACAGAGAATTGCTCCCAGTACCCAATTCTCAAGAGTTGAAGTGTTTTGAAACGGAACCTCACAACGGTCCGTCATGTCTGTGACGGTCCATCCTGCAGGTCCGTCACAGAGTTCAGAGAGTCGATTTCAGCACTCAAATATAAGAATTCCAAGTGTTTGGAACGAGACACCCTCGACGGTCCGTCGTGGCCATGACGGTCCGTCGTTGGATACGTCGTCTCAGACAGTTTTTCCAGAAATAAAATCTGCTGCTCAAAACGACTAAGCAGGTCGTTACACTTGGTCATTTCACTTGTAGGCTAAATGGATTATGGGTAAGGGTCTTGATTATATTATGTTGTTATGAACTCTTATATATGTTGACTTGACTATACTTAATGATGTTGGTCTTGTGTGGTATATAGTCTTGACTTAAGAGTTATGTGTTTATTGGCTTATATGAGCTCTTAGATGTGCATAAGGGTTTTCAAAGTAAATTAGCATGTTTTGAACAAATGTCCTCTTTAGCATGATTTCAATTGTTTTATGTGCATATACTCATACTTAGTACAAGTGTGTACTAACCCATCTCTTATGTTTACTACAAATGTAGGATCCGGCCGTTCAGCTTATAGAAGGCCTTTGAAGACTACTTGGATATTTCCCAAGAGTTAGGTAGGTCCTCACATTCTGAGGACAATGCCACTATCAAGCTATTGATATTGTTCTAGTTATAAGACTTATAGTTCTTTCCTTTTCATTTGAAGACGATTGTTGTATAGCCTATATGAGGCTCTTTGTTGTGTTGATGTATGAGTTAAACCCAATTGTTGAATTCGTTCTAGATGGTTTAATATGAGACATATTATAGGCTTCTTATGAGATTATGTTCCTATACTATGTATGTGAAATAAAAGTAGAAGACTATGTAATCTTCTTATATGAAGGGTCTATGTATACTCGATAAATATATATTATCTGTAAGCGAGAGGTCTAAGTAAACCTCAATGTAGAAGTAGTCGAAAAGTTTTAAATTTTCTGCATTTTTAACCTATGAATGTAATGATGTATGCTAAGAGACTAGTCTTAGTCCTCTTCGAGGACGACGATGCTAGTTGCATCTAGGGGGTGCTCCCCGGATGTGACAAACTTGGTATCATAGCATGAGATTGAATACCTTTAGGAATGATGTCTCATTAAACCACGTCTATGTAGAAAATTATTCGTAATTTTTAAGCGCGCCACACTTATGAATGAGGAACTATGCGATGCTTAGGAAACCCTCATCTTCTTGTAATCCTATGTCGTGCCTCTAGAGTCTACTTTGTGTGTGCTTTCACCTAAACCTTGTATGGTGGTTATAGGTATGAATACTCGAAGAGTAACCGCATAAAGGTCCGAAGAATGAGTCTCTAATGCGGGACCATAAGACAACCAAGTGCCTCCACTTGAAAAGGTTGCTATGGATGATCAAGTTCCGGTTGCTCTTCCTCCGATGAAGGATGGGGATATAAGGGCAGCCTTTCTCAAAATGACCCAAGCCATTACGACCCAAGCACAAGCCATCACAACTCAAGCACAAGCTATGATGATCCAAGCTAATTGGGAGGTGGTACCCCGAGGAAACCAACGTGTTAGCACCATGGCCTCCCATTTGAGGGATTTCACTAGGATGAATCCCCCTACTTTCTATGGGTCCAAAGTGAAGGAAGACCCCCAAGAGTTCGTTGATGAAATTTACAAGATTATCTATGCTATGGGGTTGACTACAAGTGACAAAGCCGAGTTAGCCACTTACCAACTCAAAGATGTGGCCGAAACTTGGTACGTCCAATGGGGAAACAATAGGCCTTTAAGGGGTGGATCGGTGACATAGGATATATTCAAGAAGGCTTTTCTTGATAGGTTCATTCCTAAAGAGAAGAGGGAAGCCAAAGTGGAAGAATTCATCAACCTTCGTCAAGGAGGTATGAGTGTACTTGACTACTCTTTGAAATTTACTAAGTTGACCAAGTATACTCCTTCTTTGCTTTTTGACCCTAGGGATGAAATGAGCCGCTTTGCAACGGGAGTGTCGAATGAATTGAAAGAAGAATGTCATTCGGCTATGCAACATGATAATATGAACATTTCTCGTCTCATGATTCATGCTCAACAAGTGGATGAGACTAGGGTGAAAACAAAGAGTAGAGATGCCCATAGGGGAAGTTCTTTTGATGGTGGTTCTTCAAAGGGAAGACTTGATATCCAAGACAAGCCTAAGTTCAAGAAGAGGTTCTCTAATCAAGTTCCTTCCAAGTTCCCTAAGGCTCGTGATGATACAGTGTCTAACCCTAAGCCTCAAAAGGGAAAGAGTACTAGTTCACCAAGTACGAAGCCAACTTGTGGAGAGTGTGGCAAGAATCATTATGGTGATTGCCTCGTTGGGATGGACAATTGCTTTAGTTGTGGTAAGAGTGGACACAAGGTGATGGATTTCCCAAATTTGAAGGGTCAAAACAAGGGTAGGGGTCAATCTCAAGCGAGTGGTTCTAATGTTGATTCTCCAAAGAAGAATCGCTTCCATGCTCTTTGCTCTAGGGGTGAGCAAGAGACTTCTCCTGATATGGTGACCGATATGTTGAAAGTCTTTTCTATTGATGTATATGCTTTACTTGATCCTGGTGCTAATTTGTCATTTGTTACTCCTCTAGTAGCTAAGAAGTTTGACATTTTACCCGATATCTTGAATGAACCTTTTATGGTGACCACCCCAGTGGGTGAGTCGGTTGTTTCTAAGAGAGTATATAGAAATTGTCCTATAATGTTTCCTAATAGAGTTACTCATGCGGATTAGTAGAACTTTATATGGTTGATTTTGATGTTATTTTGGAAATGGATTGGTTGCATGCTTGTTTCGCTTCCATAGTTGTAGAACAAGGGTGGTGAAGTTTAACTTTACAAATGAACCCGTTTTAGACTGGAAGGGGTAAAATTATATTCCTAGAGGCCATATCGTTTCTTGTTTAAAAGCTTGTAAGATGATCTCTAAAGGGTGTTTATACCATATAGTAAGAGTCAAAGATTTAGACTCCGAGATTCCTCCTATTGAGTCGTTCCCCATAGTGAGGGAATTTCCGTAGGTATTTCCTAGTCATCTTCCCGGTATTCCTCCCGAATGGGAAATTGATTTTAGCATCGACTTACTACCGGATACAAATCCCATTTCAATTCCTCCTTATCAGATGGCTCCGGCCAAATTGAAAGAGTTGAAGGCTCAACTCAAGGATTTACTAGACAAGGGTTTCATCCGGCCTAGTATTTCTCCATGGGGTGCTCCGATATTGTTTGTGAAGAAGAAGGATGGGTCCCTTAGAATGTGTATCGATTACCGTCAACTCAACAAGTCACAATCAAGAACAAGTATCCTCTCCCTAGGATTGATGATTTATTTGATCAACTCCAAGTTGCGAGTTACTTCTCCAAGATTGACTTGAGGTCGGGATATCACCAACTTAGGGTGAGAGGTGAAGATATTCCCGAGATGGCATTTCAGACTAGATATGGTCACTACGAGTTCTTAGTAAGTCCTTTGGTCTCACTAATGCTCCGGCGGCATTCATGGACCTAATGAATAGGGTGTTTCAAAGTTACCTAGATTCATTTGTCATTTTCTTCATTGACGACATCTTGGTATATTCAAAAAATGAGGGTG
This sequence comes from Solanum sitiens, assembly GCA_016801875.1. Lineage (NCBI taxonomy): Eukaryota > Viridiplantae > Streptophyta > Magnoliopsida > Solanales > Solanaceae > Solanum > Solanum sitiens. The sequence continues at coordinate 67,704 of JABWTJ010001121.1, forward strand.
AACACATGGACCATTTGAGAGTAGTTTTACAAGTACGGAACACCAATTATTCTCCACGCATAGAAAATGTGAATTTTGGTTGAGATTAGTAGCGTTTCTTGGTCATATCATCTCTAGTGAGGATGTAGAGGTTGATCCAAGGAAAACCGAAGTGGTGAAAAATTGGCCTAGACCTTTGGATCCTACGGATATTAGGAGTTTCTTAGGCCTAGCCAGTTATTATAGAAGGTTTGTCGATGGGTTTGCATCCATTGCTTTCCCTTTGACAACCTTGACTCAGAAGAATGTGAAATTTGAGTGATCGAAAGCATGTGAAAGGAGCTTCGAAATGTTGAAGGATAGGCTTACTTCCGCTCCGGTGTTGAATCTACCGAAGGGTACTAAGGGTTTTGTGGTATATTGTGATGCATCCCGAGTCGGGTTGGGGTGTGTTCTTATGCAACACGGCAAAGTTATAGCCTTTGCTTCTAGGAAACTCAAAGTTCATGAGAAGAATTATCCGACTCATGACCTTGAGTTAGCGGCCGTGGTATTTGCCTTGAAAATATGGAGGCATTATCTTTATGGGGTTCATGTTGATATGTACACGGATCATAAAAGTATTCAATACGTATTCACCCAAAAGGAGTTGAATCTCCAATAAAGAAGGTGGTTAGAGTTGTTGAAATACTACGACATGAGTGTTCTCTATCACTCCAGCAAGACTAACGTGGTGGCAGACGCTCTAAGTCGTTTGTCCTTGGGAAGTGTGTCCCATGTGGAAGAATCCAAGAGAAACCTAGTGAAGGATGTTCATAGGTTGGCTTGTTTAAGGGTTCGAGTTGAAGATTATCCTAATGGCGGTGTTGTGGTACATCATAACTCCGAGTCGTCTTTGGTGGTTGAGGTGATGTCTAAGCAACACCTTGATCCATTATTGATGGAGTTGAAAGAATAAGTTCTTGGAAAGATGAATGAGTCATTCTCTCGGGGGGATGGTATTCTTAGGTTCCAAGAGCGATTGTGTGTACCCAATGTGGATGATTTGAGGAATAGGATTCTTGAGGAAGTTCATGGAGCCTGTTACTATATTCATCCGGGTTCTACGAAAATGTACCATGATCTTAGAGAGGTGTTTTGGTGGGATGGCCTAAAAAGGAACATTGCGGAGTTTGTTGCAAAGTGTCCCAATTGCCAACAATTAAAAGCCGAGAACCAAAAGCCGAGTGCTTTACTACAAGAAATCCAAATTCCTACTTGGAAGTGGGAAGATGTTAACATGTATTTCGTAGTTGGGTTGCGTCGGACTAAAAGGCAATATGATTATATATGAGTGGTAGTGGATAGATTGACCAAATCCGGTCACTTTATTCCCGTTAAGTCTACTTATTCGGTGAAAGATTATCAAGGATCTATAGTGACAAGATAGTGAGTCTTCATGGGGTTCCTTTGTCCATAGTATAAGCTAGAGGTTCTCAATTGACATCTAGGTTTTGGAGGTCATTTCAAAGAGGTTTAGGTACTCAAGTGAAGTTAAGTACCACTTTTCATCCTCAATCAGATGGTCAGGACGAGCGTACTATTGAAACTCTTGAAGATATGCTTAGGGCTTGTATCATTGACTTCAAGGGAAATTGGGATGAGCATTTACCTTTGGTGGAGTTCTCGTATAATAATAGTTTTTATTCATCCATATCTATGGCTCCTTTTGAAGCTTTGTATGGTAAGAGGTGTAGGTCTCCTATTGGATGGTTTGAGGTGGGTGAGTCTTCGCTTCTTCGTCCTGACTTGATATTTAAGACCTTAGAGAAAGTTCATATCCTAAGAAACCGTTTGCAAACAATCTATAGTCGGCAAAAGGATCATAAGAGAAGAAATCTTGATATTGAAGAAGGTGATAAGGTGTATTTGAAAATTTCGCCCATGAAAGGGGTGGTTAGATTTGGCAAGAAGGGAAAGTTAAGTCCTCGTTATGTGGGTCCCAATGAAATTTTGCAAAGGGTTGGCAAGGTTGCATATGAGTTGAAACTCCCTAGTGAACTATCTTCGGTTCATCTGGTTTTCCACGTATTCATGCTTAAGAAGTGCATTGGTAATGGTAACCCCGAGTCCATTCTTCCTATTGAAGGCATTGGTGTGAAAGAACCTCTCATATGAGAAGGTTCCGGTTGAAATCCTTGATCGTCAAGTGAAGAGGTTGAGGAACAAAGAAGTGGCGTCTGTAAAAGTGTTATGAAGAAACCACCTAGTTGAGGGAGCAACATGGGAGGCCGAGGCCGACATGAAATCCCGTTATCCTCATCCCTTTCCTAACGAAGGTTAGTTGTTCTTACTAATAATGAAATTAATGACTAAATTTGAAGTTGCTTTGATTTTTGGTGAAGTTTTACAAGAATGTTCATGTTGTAGTGAATTATAGTGAAGTTATGGCTATAGACTTGAAAATTTTCAATTTTACTTGTTTTGAGTTATGTTGTACATTTTGATATGATGAGTCTTTATGAAATGATATTGAACATGTTGATAGTTTGAGTTTTGGCATAATTGACTCCTTAATGATATGTTGAGCTCATGTTGTTATGAGAAGGAAATTCCTCATGTAATGAATTGAGCTCCTATATGTTGAAAATGGTGTTTTGAGTTGCATTGTGTAAATGTCATGTTGATATGTTGAATTGAGTTGTAACACATATGTTGTTGTTGGTTGGGCTGCTAGTCTTGAGACTACCCCTTCCTTCCAAAAGATTTTAGTGTCATTCGGGACGAATGTTCCTAAGAGGGGATAATGTAACAATCCCCTCTCCGAAAGTTCAAGAGCTTATCTAGAGCCTCACATGTTGATCTAAGGTTATTAACACTGTCCTAAGGCCTAAAATAATTTTAACAAACCATTTAGGAAGTTTTGGAGTCAAGACGTCAAGAAACGTCCATGACATTCGGAAGCTAGTCAAATTTAACTAGTGTGACGTCCTTAGGTTTTGGGAAGGTTTGGAGGTGTTGTATTAGGTCTAAAACTTGTAAAATGACCCCAAACTTGGCTTGGCAAGCTGCCAAAGTAGCATCAAAGTTGTGCGTGGCAGAAACAAGTCCGCGTCGCGGACTTGAGTGGCTTTTCGCCAAATCTCAACTCTGCGTTGCGGGTAGGTAGCGGACTCCACTGTCTCGAAAATTAATTTTAAATATCATGAGGGAGAAGCTCCGCGTCGTGGACTCGTTCCCCGACGAAAAACTGAAATTTGGAATTCAAGTTTGACTTCATTAAAGGGTCAACTTAAGGCAAGTGTTCCCGAAAGTAAAATGAAGTAATGACTTAAACACTAACTAGGGTGACTTAAGAGGTTTGACTTAGACTAGGTAGGGGTATGGGAATATACCTATGCCTTGCAATAGTTTGCCTTGAAGGAAGCTTTAGGAGGTCTATAATGTATATGTTATGTATCTGTTGACTCTATATGTTTGATGATCCTATATGATGTTAGTTTCATTTATGAACATGATGTTGGTCTATATTCATAAGTATGGAGATGGATACTATTGATGCTATGTTATGTTAAGTTATGTATTACTTATGATACTTTGTTTGGTTTACTTGATTGAGTAAGATTATGGGACTTTACTTGGTCATTGCACTTTTATGCTAAATGGTGGGTTATGGGTAAGGGTCTTGATTATATTATGATGTTATGAACTCTTATATATGTTGACTTGACTATACTTGATGATGTTGGTCTTGTGTTAAATATAGTCTTGACTTAAGAGTTATGTGTTTATTGGCTTATACGAGCTCTTGGATGTGCATAAGGGTTTTCAAAGTAAATTAGGATGTTTTGAAGAAATGTCCTCTTTAGCATGATTTCAATTGTTTTATATGGATATACTCATACTTAGTACAAGTGTGTACTAACCCATCTCTTATGTTTACTACAAATGTAGGATCCGACCGTTTAGCTTATCGAATTCCTTTGAAGACTACTTGGATATTCCCCAAGAGTTTGGTAGGTCCTCACCTTCTGAGGACAATGCCACTATCAAGCTACTGATGTTGTTCTAGTTATAAGACTTCTAGTTCTTTCCTTTTTATTTGAAGACGATTGTTGTACAGCCTATATGAGGCTCTTTGTTGTATTGATGTATGGGTTAAACCCAATCATTGAATTCCTTCTAGATGGTTTAATATGGGACATATTATAGACTTCTCATGAGATTATGTTCCTATACTATGTATGTGAAATAAAAGTAGAAGACTATGTAACCTTCTTATACGAAGGGTCTATGTATACTCTATAAATATATATTATGTTTAAGAGAGAAGTCTAAGTAAACCTCAATGTAGAAGTAATTGAAAACTTTTAAATTTTCCGCATTTTTAACCTATGAATGTAATGATGAATGCGAAGAGGGTAGTCTTAGTCCTCTTCGAGGATGAAGACGACGCCGGTTACGTCTACGGGGTGCTCCCCGGATGTGACAACATAATTCAAATTTAAGGTAGAGTTGAGAGTCAAGTCTTGAGAGTCCTTCGAGTCTTTTTAAGAGGTCATTTGCAATTATTTCACAACTTATTTTAAATGAGTTATACATAGAGTTGAGTGATTTGATGTTCTTTAAATTTATATATGAGAACTAAGTATTTCCAAGAGTATATGTTTTCCCATTTAAACAAGAGAGCAAACACTGATTTCCAAAAGAGATTTTGAGCTAGTTTTGAGTATCATTTCTTTTAAAAGAAAGATTTTGAGTAATAATTTGAAACCACGCAGAAGTTATGTTTTGAAACATATGAGCTAGTTACATTTTAGAAGTAATAAAGAGCACTGATATGGAGACGAGTTCAGATAACTCAAAGTCTCCATCAACCATGTAGCCAACATGGGTAGAAAGGGTCATATTTTTAGATGATTCCTTAATGCTTTTGACATAGATTAGTGGATCCACTTAGTATTAGGTTTTATACCCCGTCAAAGTATAGGACGACCCTGGAAGCATGAGGCAAGACATTGTATCATCACATAGCTCATAATGATGGTTGTCGGTTAAAGAATCTCCCACAGAGTTTCTTGTATTTTTGATATACAAAACTAAGTTACTATTGTGTTTTCAATGCACTGAGTTGTTATCTACATATTTTAAAAGCAATTCTTTATACTGTACGCTTTTTACTGCTTTATATTGAAATGAGTTGCATTGAGTTGAGATGAGTTAAGTTTCTTCAGTTTAATTCCAAGCTTATGTCTTATTTTATAATTCCCCTCAAATGCTCGTACATTTAATGTACAGACGCCTTTGGGACTGCATCTTTTATGATGCAGATACATGTAACAAAAATCAACATCGTTGATCCAATTGTCTTTAGATTTGTTAGGTGATTCTAGTTGCTTTCGGCGGATCCCTTTTGTTATGCTTTAGTTATTTCAGTTGTTAGGATGATCAGTGATGCTTATCTTGAACAAAGACACTAACCTACGGTATAAGTTTCTATGATCGTTGATAGTTTAGTAACCCAACGAAGGGTTGGGGTCGTGTCCCAAGGGAGAGGTTTTGAGAATTTGTAGTTAATTGAAATTTCATTCTAATTAGTCTTAGCCAAAGTGATTTACGAATAAAAACATTGTAAACTAAGGGGTGACACTAAAGTGTCAAATATCAAAGGGTTTTTTGTCACAAGTAGTAAAAACAACGAAAATAACAAAAGGGAATCAAGTATGTGGAGAAGTTCTTGGGGTGTGACCGCAATACAAATTGAGATAAATAGTTGGGTACATGCATGATTTTGTTAGGAAATTTGTAACATAATGGTGACTAGGTTAAGCTTTAGATGGAAATAAGTTCCCTCTCGAGAAAATTACCCAGTTTCAAATGCGTTCCTCTCAGACTCCCATTTTCCGCATGAAGGCCAACCTATGCCTTACCCCACTCACTCTCTCGAGCTGAGTATTAGGATATGGGACTAGGGCTCACCCTCTCGGGCTGAACCTCATGTCGATACACTCCTTAGGCTATCAGTCTAGCGGTCTTGGTTTCGTGACCTCCCTCTCGGGCAAGCCGAAAACACATGGGTGGCTTTGTATCTTCAACTACAAACCCATCAAATTAAACCACTAAGTGAAATCACCATTAAAATACATCTAGCATATGAACAATCAAGACCCAACGATAATATCAACACATATTTTCTATATCACACCCCAAGAATTGGGGGGGGAGGGGGCTTTAGCCACACATAAAGCAATAACAAATTACACCTAAAACGATAATGAAATCTGACGGGTTTAAGAAATTATAAATTAAAGTGATCAAAGGAAGAAGAATAGAGAAGACCCACTTCACACTTGGGGAAGATGAAACCCTTCCTTCTTCAAGTCTCCCACAAAACCCTCTCTAAATTTGTGAGAAAATACAAAAACTAGAGTTCTAAAAGTGAAAATTACTAATAATGTTCGAACCCTTAATAATAAAACCTACAACTAGTATTAATAACTTTCAGATTAATTGCTGGCGGTGCATTATTCATCGAGGTTAGTCGCGATTGCCGATTCACTCAGAGAATTTCCCTTCTTATGTCTCATCGTTGTTTCGTGATTGCCTTAAGCATCTTTATGTTCTACACTTTTCGTCGGTATAGAATTGCTTCTCAAAACTATTCGGCGAAGCGCCAAATACTCCTCACATTGCCTTTTTTTATCCACTTCCTTCAGGGCTTTGTGTGTTGGAATAGAGTACGGAATACATCCCTTCGACGACTCGCCAAATGCACTTGGCAAAGCTCAGGCTTCATATTTTACGTTCATTCAAGCCTTTTTGTTCCCTTTTGCGCGTAAGTGTCCATGATTGCACCGAAACTTCAAATACCTGAAACTTAAGACTTTTCATCAGATATTGAGACTAAATAAGAATTTGAGGATTCTATTTCTATCAAAATAAAGCCCTAAATGAGTCCAATTTGAGGACTCATAAACACCCCAACTTAAATTTTTGCTTTTCCTCAAGTCAAACTCAAGTTCAACAGTTCCAATAGGATGTCTAAAATAGTGTTGCACAAGACTTAATCACGAATATACACAACAAGACTCAAGATACTCATGCAAAGATCAATTGTTTACTCAAAGATTCAAGTTGTGACACACCATTACCAAAGATTCTCATGCTCACAATACTTGCTATTAATGAAAGTTCAAGCTCAAAAACAGTATCAGAATTCCCTGACACAAAGAATGATTCCATATTCACACACAAAAGTTAATCATTTTAAGATCAGGAATAAGATGCAATGCTCACACTTAGAAAGGGGAATACAATGAATCTTTTCACCAATAATTTTGCCCTTATTTTCCAATCAATCTTTGATTTAGCTTACTCAAGATCAAAAGGCCTTTCCAAGGCTTGTAATGGATCTAAGAGAAAAGGTAGGGTCATTTAGGATTAGTGACTAAAGATCCTCATGAACTGTGGGGCTTTCAACACTTTCTTTTCTTCACCTTCTTCTATCAATTCTTTTCTAGTGCTTCTAAGTCATCCTATTATTAACTCAATGGATTTCTTGTAAACTCGTATTTCTTTTGGACTTTTATTCCACAATTATTTTCTTACATTGTTTTATTTTCTTTTTCTAATTATATGGAGGGTTTTCATTTTCTTTGATACATCATGAGTTGGGGAGACTTTTCTTACACGTCTTGATTTCTTCTTTTCCTTTTCACCACATCCCAACTTAAGCTTCTGTTTCAAGTTGGTTATTCATTCAATCATAAGTCATGAGGATTATAGGTGGTGGTTGAATAAAGGTCTAGGATTAATCAAGTTTTCTACCGAAGAAGGATAAGTCTTAAGGGGTGTTCAAAAGAGTTTCACACACTCACGGGTAGGTTACAAAAGAGGTATGTGTCAAATTTGGCTTACACTCTTTAACATTGCCTATGATCATTACAAGAGGACACCTTACTAAATCAATCAGACTAATGGGGAAAATTCTAGGTTAATTCAAACATAGTTCAAAGTAAGTTCATCGCACAAGGTATTGGTACTAAAGACAACCAATACTACACACTTTCGCTAGTGTGCAATGATCATCACAAGAGAAATCAATTTGATACAAGATGGTCATAATGAGATGAAAAGAGTTCACATATTGCCTATATAACTTCATTTGGTCTCTTTGTAGCTTTACATTCATGTTTTTCGATTGAGAGCACTATTCAAGTCATTGGTATTGATCGAAATCGAGTGTTAAATTTTAATGACAATAACCACTTTCAACACAAGTGGTGACAAAAATTTTCAAAAAATGATAAAAAAAATTCATAATGGCCAAAAATATTTTGCGATTTGAAAACATAAAGGAGCCATAAGCTCAAGCAATCACAAAGAAGTTTTAAAACACAATCAAAACAGATGACCCAAATAATATATTCATCAAACACGAGCATTAATAAAAAAAATATCAATACAAAAGGCAAAAGGTGTGGGCCTCATCACACCACAAAAGAAATGTGTTTGTCATCAAATGCAAGTATCACAAATATCCAAAAACAAAAATAAAGAAGGAAAAAGAGAGAAGTAGAGAGGGGATCCTATCAAAGAAATCAATCAATCTACTTGGGCATCAGTGCCTGAAATGCTGACAATCTAAAATGGGACGTTAGGGTCAACGATAATTCATCTTCTAGCCCGAAATTTCTTCGTATATTTCCTTTGTCTGGCTAGTTCTGCATTCTTTTCATCTTCTTTAAACTATCGTGCTCTTATGTTCCAGGGTGGATAATCTTTCCCTGCAACTTTTGTTCTAGCTATTTCTGCAAAGATATCAAGTACAAGTTAGACAACAATTTAAACACGAGTGGCGGGGGGGGAGTTTTTCTAAGTGCAGAATCGCTTCGCCAAACCAGTTGGCGAAGTTACTTAAAAGCTCTTTTCCAATTAGGTTAGTCATTGAAAATGGGGTACAGAAGATACAAGGGCACAAACAAAGGGCGAGTAAGGGGTCTTTCAATGATTCCCCGTGTGCATTTTGTGAATTAAATTGACCGTCAAAAGTCACAGATCAATTAATAAATAAAGTATTCAATTAAATGTGAAATGAGATGTTAGATGAACTGCCAAGCTGTTCAGCGAGTTATACTCAACTTGGCAAACAACCAAACGTGTCTATTTTCAACCCATTTAGTTCAAATTTTGCCCTGCAACCCAGATAATGTAAATTAAGCTTATACAACAAAATTTCAATGAAGACCTATAGAAATTTCACATCCCCACCACGTAACAGCTCAATTCTAAGCACAGTTGATTGGGAGTCCCTCAAATCATGCAGAAACTACCAAATCAGTATCGATAATATATGCAACTGCTGTAACTCAGTGACTCAGCATGGAACTGATACATCAAACATTATGTAAATCATTAAAAAAAATTCTAACATAACTGAGGGGTTTGGTCACCAACCTTTGATGCCGAATTAGATAGTGTAGACGTGATAGGCAGCAATGCGATCAAAATCTGAGTACAATTCGATACTTAAAATACTCTAAACATGCAAGGAATGTAACTACTAGAGTGAGAGTGTGAGTTTGTAAAAGGGAAAACGTGAAAGAAAGTGAATGAAATAAAAAATTTTAACATGTGGCTTTTGACCGTCCAGTTTCTGCTCCTTCAGCGATGTTATTCGGTCTTGCCCAATTGCTCGGTGAAGCGCCGAATATCTAATTTTCTCACCGAATATGAAAGAGTTTTCAGTTCAAATGGTCATTGCATCGACAATCTTCATCGAGATTGCCAACTAGGTTGGCGATGTCTCGACAAAATTCACACTCTGCTGACCCTGGCGCACTTAGTGGTGTGGGGAACTAGTCCTAAAAATACTGACCAGTGTTTGGGGTACACTAAGTGGAATGTCGCGTCATGGATGAAGCTACTGGGCATTAGTTTTGGCGCTATGGTGGCGCCGCCCCGAGCCCCTACCCAGAATTTTGATGAATTTTAAATCTTAATCGCATGACCTAAATCATTTAGAATCGAATGAATTCCTTAGAAATACTTTGGAAAGATAAACCCAACACAATCACAACGAAATCCAAACCAAAAACAACTACAAACAACACTCATTCACAACTCTTGCCTCAAGAACTCAACCAGAACTCCATTATTAAACAATGAAGCACAAAACCTAAAGAACTCAACAACTTTCTCAATATAATCAATCTCATGGATGATATTCATAAAACAAACTCATGATTGGCGTGTAGGCGAACAAACCCAATACTATGAGAGCTTACATACTTCAAAGAACTAGGTTCATGGCGAAATCTTGTATTAACACTTGGAACCTTGAACTTTACTTCTCTTGAATCTTCTCTTTAAATCCTTAAACATTTTGGGAGTGAATGAAACTGATTATAATTATTTAGACCCTTCATTGGGTGTAATTCATGTTTAGACTAACTGGGGGTAGGGAAAAGACTAAAATACCCCTCTTTAGTTCGGGTGAAAAAGACCTTTCTAGAGAGGATGCACTCAATCAGTCATATCTTCCTCATCCAGATTTAAATTTTAGCAAACTCAGTGGAGTTGGAAAGATGACTCAAAGATCTTCGATTTGATACTTCATGGGCCACCTAACTCATTATGTGCTAATATTTATTAATCTTTTTTTATGTTTTAAGATTTATTGACCATATAATCTAGGTTAGTTTCAAATGTTCTATTTATTTTTTTTATGTTTTACGATTTATTGACCATATACATGATTCATGATTCTTCTTTGAGGTTTTTTTCAATGTTTAGCTTGGTCATGCACATTAGGTTTTACGATTAGATCCTCTTATAATCATATTTCATGTTTTATTACATGTCCCTCATATTTAGTACATTCGATGTACTGATGCATACTTGTGCCAATATTATTTCACTAATGTATGGCTTGACGACTTATGTCCCTCCATTCATGGATAATTGATCACTCTAGAGGGTTGAAGACTCTGTCAGTCCTCATACTGTGAGGACCATTTCACTTTTATTTCTTTATTACGTCTATACCTTCAGATGTTGTACGTGGTGTACTAGTACCCGATCACTTCTTTTGTTGAATTAGAAAGGCACTTCAAGACTACGTTAGACTTCTGATTTGAAATGTCAAACTATTTCTTTGATATAAAATGATTTGCTTTTTCCTATCACTATGTGTATATGTATGTCAAGTGGATTGTCTAGGTTCTCTCGGGGTCTTGTACGTGTAATTATGGTCATGATAGTAACACATAGTTAATAAGGAAATAATTATAATAAATTTACTATCAATGCAAATATCTAAAAGAAAACGTTCCATTAAAATCTGGTACATGATCATTGGGAGTGTTCATATATAAATACAAATATAAACCACAGAGGAACATAAGCAGATAAAGAGATAAAATAATCTTAATTTTGGGTGAATAATGGGTGGACTAAAACATACCAAATTATACAAGAGAAAGCATTAAGAGTTTTTTGAGGAGCTTGTCTTGGTACTCATTCGCAACAACATGTGCAATGAGTAATTACTATGTCAGGTCCCCTACCTTGTCTAGACCAGAGATCCTTCTAGACATAGCTCGACGTTCCAGAGTTGATAGAACCGTTAGAATTGTAATTTGAGGTCGTCTACGTAGAGTTTTGATTGAAATGAACCATTCAAGTTTAAAAGGCTAAAAATGGAAACTTGCACAAAACAAAAATGAAATACCAGTTGACTAAATCAATAATCCCAACTAGTCATAAATGACTTGGGGTCACCACAAGACTACTCTAAATGCTGAAAATGGTACATTAAAGAGAAAATGACCATGAAAAATATTGTCAACCACACCAATTTAAAATTTATGCTTTGTATTTTTCTTATCATCTGGTTGTCTAATCATCTGGTAAGATGATAAGAAATACAAAGCAAATGATCTCTATAAGGTAATATTAGTGATATAAGACTAATTACAGAATTGAAGCTCATCAAATAGAAATAAATATATATATTATTACATTTAAGTAAAAAACTTTCATTGACCAGCTTCATAGATTTGCGTGAATAAGATATATATATGATAATCCATGTTGAAATTCACAAAAGAATATGTAATATTATTTTTTTCTAAGCTTATTATTCAAATATTTGCTTAAATATGTAATACTATTTACCATAACGTATATTTCTGGAATTGGCAATCACGTGCAACGGACGTATCAAATAACTAGTTTACATAAAGTTAGAGAATTGTTTTGATTATGCAACAAGGATAACATCCAAACCCTACTTTTTCTTATTACAAGCGCAAATTCTCTCTTGAAGTTTAATTTATGTACCACAGATAATATTAGGTAGTTGGCAAAAAAATCAAATATTTTATATGCTTGATAAAAATGAGCAACTCAATAGTTGAAAATGCTTATAAGCATACGTGTCACGCCTCGAGCCTACACCCTGGATGTGACCGGCACCTAATAACTATTGTTGGCCTTCAGCGAACGCTTGGACTGGCTCACTTAACTCAGCGGAAGACTTAAACACTATATATAACTCAAGGAAATAGCTTAAAAGTAATACTTATACAAAATGGCAACTTTAAGTCTTATCGTTTATAAGTAAAATGAAAAGACCAAAGAAACTAATACTATCTGTCTATGAAGCCTATAAAGTAAAGATTGATGTTGGGACAGGACAAGCCTATAAAGTAAAGATTGATGTTGGGATAGGACCCCCAATAATCTTAAAAGCTGAAGCTAAAAACATATAAGTAAATGATAAAGATGTCCTACGGAATGAAAGGAGGCTCACCAACTGACTTTGAGTTGCTCACTGAATCAACGATACATCGAATGTTGATCCTAATTACCTATGTATACATCATAATACCATGTACACCAACTGGCATCAGAACATTGAATGTACGAGTATGCGAGTTGAAATGCTAAAATAACTTAAGCTTGAAGAGAGTAAGAAGGAACACTTACCTTGGCTCTGCTCAAATCACGAATAATACGACTCAATATAACTAACTCATTTCAATGTAAATCAATTTATAAAAAAAGGTCAATATAAAGAAATACTATTTGAAAACATGTTGTAAAATCTGTGCGTATTTAAAGATACAAAATAACTCTGAGATGTATGTATAAATACAAAATACACTGACGTTAATTTTTATTCATAATAAAAGCCATTTCATGCTTTCTCTCAAAGTCTACTCGTGCAATGCATGAATGATGTAACACTCCGGAAGTTCCATGACTTAATCTAGAGCCTCACTTGATGAACTAGGACTTAAAAAAATGTTTTTAAGCTTAAACAAAGGTAATGAAATTAGTTAGGAAGTGTTAGAATTAAAACGTCAAGAAATAACCACGACGTCCGGAGACTAATGAAATTGAGCTAGTGTGCCTTGGTGTGTTTCAAGGGGTTGAAAGAGTCGGAAAAAGGTCAAATTTGGTGGAAAAGTTTGGAATACACTTTAGAGTGTGTTTATGGTCAAAACTTCTGGGTACGACTCCCCAAGGACCACCCTAAGGGTCCTTGAGGAGGACAAAACATTTGATCCTAAAAAACTGTCCAAAAACAGTATGCAAACGACAGAGGGCATCGATGCCCCGTCTATTAACTCATGATTTGTCATTTGGATTCGTGAGTCCATACTTAGAATATGGAGACAAGGCTCTATTTTAAGCAGTCTCTGATGCAAATGATGGCTTGCCAGGACAGTCTGTTCATGGAACGACGGACCGTCGTTTGGAAGCGTCGATGGCGCCTCCAAGCTAGTGTACTACACGGCGAAGCCAAGGGTGGTTTGGTAAATTCCACCCATGGATAATTAAATGTGGGTTCATATTATTTTAGTTATTTTAAGTATAATAAAAGACTTTAACTCATTAAATCAACCACCTCTTCATAACTTCCAACTAAAAAATCAAAACCCACTTTCCCTCTCTCACAAATTCTCTCTCTAGACCACCATTGAAGAAGAAGGAAGAACTCAAGCTAGGGAACTCAAGATTCATCCTTTTTCACTTCAAATTCGTGGATAGTCATCAATTATGGTATGGGATATTGATTCATAGACTAGTTTCTCTATGAAGCCTTTTTAAACCTACTATTTTCGAAATCTATATTGTGAATAAAACTAGGGTTTTGTGATCTAGCCATGGGTTCACTCCTAAATCATTTTCTTTACGTTATGTGCCTTATATTATGATTACATTGGGATTAATTGACGAATTCTATTGTGAAAATCTTCCAAGGACCTACGTGCACCATATAACCTAAAGTTCATAAATGTTGATGGATGAATTGAGTAAATATGAGCATATGGTATTGTAATTTATGCTTATCTTGAATAAAATCTTGTCTTACATGCCTACTATGATTTAGATGAGTGTAATCATGATACTTGATTCCTAACCTTGATAAAAGGGTAAAATCTAGGGTTGTATATATTGAAGAATGTTATACATAGAATTTGAATTTACTTGAAGGTGTATAGCTCATGGGAGGATGCAAGAAAGGTAATTTGTATGGTTTTCATTCTCACAAAACCTTGTATATGGTGTGGCATGAATTGTGTATAATGAAATTGGTCTCTTGTGTTGATTGAAAGTATAGTCCTCATGAAAACACTATAATTGAGATTGTGAAAGTGCTTCCCACATATATATGATGATTCTAGGATGAAAGTGTATTCTCATCAAATTAATCTAACAGTCTATATTGAATTGTATTGAATAAAAATGGATTACTCTTCACACATGTAGATACAATCAAAAGAACAATGGTAGTAAGTTGGGATAGTATACTAAGCACCGAGAGGATATGGCCAATGAGGAAAAGACGCTTCCTTTAATGCAAGAGGTTGGGTCATCCTAGTGATACTCATGAGATAGGGAATCCTCCGCTAATTCAATAGGTAGAGTCCTCAGAAACAATCTCCCTATCCCTTAACTACGTGCCCCCACAGTACATAGCTAGTGGATCCATATAGTAGCTAGTATGTAGGTTCTACCTTGGCAAGTAGAACACCCTTTTTCGGTGTGGGGCTTTATGACACCAGATTCCATGGAATCTCTCATGGTCTATGTCGGTTATGGTTGACCTTTTCTAAAGTAATGAAGAAGTATGAACTAGTCCATGACATTCTAATGAGTTTACTAAGTAGAAGTGGGGGTATGTGACTTCACTTGTACATTGCACTAGTAGGCTTAGGAGATTGTTGTAGGTGTTTAATTGTGGTTATGAAATGATTATGATAAAATGTCTACATAAATGTAAATGTTATATGTGTGGCTAAGGTGATTTCTATGGGAATTCTTGGTAGGGTTGGTAGTATGGGATGCAACCTCTACATTGCAAAAGTGGACCCTAGGAAGTGTTAAGGTCATGCCTTCATTGTAGTTTGGACATTATTGGAGTATTGTTTTATGTGTTGTCTTGGTGATGTAAATGAATCTTAAAAATCTCATAAATGCATACTTTACATGTAAATGTCCTTTTCTCATGATGTAAAGGTTTTTATGCATTTCTCCATACTTAGTGCATTAATTGTACTAACCCCTTTTTTCCCTTTTATATTATGAGTATACGTTCCGACTAGATGGTTGCTCCTCTATTCTTGAAGAAAGCTTGGACTTCTCATCTCCAAGACGTTGTGGTAGGTCCTCAAAGATTCGAGGACATATGCACTAGTTTACACTTTATGTTCCCTCTATTGATGTAATATAATTAGAAATCTTCTCTTATGTACATTTATTCTAAAGACTATTGTGTCTAAAGGGCTAAGGACCCCATTTGGAGACTTTTGTTGACTCTTATTAGTAGATGGTTTATGTGAGACAATATTAGACTATGTTAATGAATTTTCTTATATTTCTAAATAAGAAGTTTATGTAAACTTCATAAGCGACAAGTCTAAGTATACTTCATATGTCAAGTTTTAATTTTCCGCATTATATCGAGTGCGTTATGCTATGATGATTATTCTAAGGGCTTGTATAAGACCCCTTCAGGGTCGAGTACGCCGATAACATCCAGGGGGTACTCTCCGGTCGTTACAAACTTGGTATTAGAGCATAAGGTTTTGGGATAACATTAGGGTTTATGTCACACACACCACGCCTTGTAGAGTCTTATTAATGAATGTGAAGCATGCCATCTTTATGAAGAGGAGACTATGAGACGATTAGGAAGCTTTCTTTATTCATTAATATATGTTCGTGCTTGGAGTCCTAACTCTATCTAACTCTTTCCTTCTAATCCTTTTCTTATGCTTGTAGGCAATGAATACAAGGAGGAATAATGCTAGGAGGGCCAAAAAGGAGAATGCTAATGAGGCGTTTACCCCTCCAGCTCCTCAAGACCCTCAAGTTCCTATTGAAGAAGGGAATATGTATAATTTTGTGATAAGGGATGTCATCCATAGTTTGACTCAAGTGTTGGCTACTTAGGTTGCTAGTGATGCTAGGGTACAAGTGAACCCCAGTGCTAACACCACCGCATCTAGGATAAGGGATTTCACAAGGATGAATCCCCTTACTTTCTTTGTCTCCAAGGTGGAGGAAGACCCACAAGGGTTCATAGATGAAGTATTCAAGGTGCTAGATGCCATGGGTGTGACTCCTCAAGAAAAGACGAAATTAGCCGCCTTTAAACTCAAAGATGTGGCTCAAGTTTGGTATGAACAATGGAAAGATGAGAGACCGATTAGAGAAGGTCAGATTACTAGGGGTTTTTCAAGAAGGATTTCCTTGATAGGTTCTTTCCCTAGGAATTAATAGAGATAAAAATGCAAGAATTCATCAATCTTCATCAAGGGAATGTGAGTGTGAAGGAGTATAGCCTCAAGTTCACACAACTATCCAAATATTCTCCAACCATGGAGGTGGACTCTAGGGCCAAGATGAATATGTTTGTTATGGGGGTATCCGATCTTGTGCTAAATGAATTAGGTCGGCTATGCTAATTCCAAGCATGGACATTTCTCGTCTTATGGTCCATGCCAAACAAATTGAGGAGCAAAAGCTTAAACAAGTTGGTAGAGAGTTGAAGAGATCAAAGACCGATGAGGCGAATTTCTCTAAGGCTAGGTTTGAGATACAAAAGAAACCAAGGTTCAAAAAGAGGTTTTCTAATCCAAGTCCCTCCAATGATCCAAAGTCAAATAAGGGAGGAGGAATACCCCTAAGCCTCAAGGAAAAATAAGAGTGGCCCTTTAATTTTGTGGAAAGAACTACTTGTGCCAAGTGTGGTAAAAAGCATGAAGAGAAGTGTTTTGCCGGTATGGGCATTTTCTATGGACATGGGAAAAGTGGTCACCAATTGAAGGATTGTCTAATTCGGGCAGCCAATAGAGAAATTACTCAAGCTTCCACAAATTCTCAAAACTCTGATTCTCCCAAAAAGAATCACTTTTATGCTCTTCAATTCCGAGGTGATCAATAGAGCTCTCCGTATGTTGTTACCGGTACATTACAAGTATTTTCTATAAATGTTTATGCATTGTTGGACCCTGGTGCTACCTTGTGCTTTGTAAATCCTTTGGTAGCTATAATATTTAATATGCTTTCCAATGTATTTCATGAACCTTTTTCGGTCTCTACCCCCGTGGGTGATTCGGTACTTGTTAGTCTAGTTTATAGAGGTGTCCCATTTCTTTGCCTAATAGAGTCACATTAGTTGACTTGGTAGAACTTGATATATTAGATTTTGATGTCATTTTGTGGATGGATCGGCTTCATTCTTGTTTTGCTTCCATCGATTGTAGAACTCGGGTAGTAAAGTTTCAATTTCAAAATGACAATTTCTAAATGAACCGTTGTAGAGTGGAAGGGGGAAATCTAGCACCAAAGAGTCGAATCATTTCTTGTCTTAAAGCTTATAAGTTTATTTCAAAGGGATGTATCTATCATTTTGTGAGAGTCAAGGACCTTGAGTTTGAGATTCCCCCATTAGAGTCAGTCCCCGTAGTGAAGGACTTTCCGGAAGTCTTTCCTGATGACTTGCTAGAATTCATCCCGAACGGGAAATATATTTCTTTATCAATTTGATACCGGATACAAAACCTATCTCAATACCTCCTTGCAGGATGACTCAGCCGAGTAGAAGGAGTTAAAGGCTCAACTCAAGGATTTGCTAGATAAGGGTTTTATTTAACCAAGAATTTTGCCATGGGGTGCCCCGATTTTGTTTGTGAACAAGAAAGATGGGTCTCTTAGGATGTGTATTGATTACTGCCAATAAAACAAGGTCACTATAAAGAATAAGTATCCTCTTCCTAGAATTGATGCCTTGTTTGATCAACTCCAAGGTGCGAGTTACTTTTCAAGAATTGATTTGAGATCGAGATATCACTCACTAAGAGTTAGAGAAGTTGACATACCTAAAATGGCTTTCTGAACTAGGTATGATAATTTTGAATTCTGAGTCATGCCTTTTGGCCTAACAAATTCCCCGACGACTTTCATGGACCTTATGAATCGAGTTTTTAGAAACTATCTTGATTTGTTTGTGATTGTCTTTATTGATGACATCTTGATATACTCTACAAGTGAGGGTGACCATGTTAACCATTTGAGGATAGTCTTTCAAGTCCTCAAGGATGCTCAACTCTATGCCAAATATAGTAAGTGCGAGTTTTGGTTGAGATCGGTTTCTTTTCTTGGTCACATTGTGTCTGGTGAAGGGGTATAAGTAGATCCAAGAAAGACAGAAGCGATCAAAAGTTGTCCTAGACCTTTAAGTCCTACTGACATCCAAAGCTTCTTGGGATTGGCCACGTATTATAGGAGGATTGTTGAGGGAGTCTCGTCAACCGCATCTCTATTAACGTCCTTGACTCAAAAGAAGGCTAAGTTTGAGCGGTCGGAAACATGTGAGAAGAACTTCAATTATTGAAATACAAGCTTACCTTCGCTCTGATATTGGCCTTACCAGAGGGTACGAAAGGGATTGTGATATATTGCGACTCTTCTAGAGTAGGTTTGGTTTGTGTCCTCATTCAAAATGGCAAGGTGATAGCATATGCATCTAGACAACTCAAGGTGCATAAGAAGAACTATCCAACTCATGATCTTCAATTAGTGTCCGTAGTGTTTGCTTTGAAAATATGGAGGTACTACCTATATGGGGTACATGTGGATGTGTTCACCGACCATAAAAGTCTCCAATATGTGTTCACTCAAAAAGAGTTAAATCTCCGGCAAAGAAGGTGGTTAGAAATCTTGAAGGATTGTGACATGAGTGTCCTTTACCACCCCGGCAAAGCCAATGTCATTGTGTATGCTTTGAGTTGAATAACAATGGGTAGTGTGGCTCATTTTGAAGAAGGTAAGAAATAACTAGTGAAAGATGTTCATAGATTGTCCCGGTTGGGTTTGGTTAGAAGATTCTCCAAAAGGGGACTTCATGGTTCATCATAACTCCGAGTCCTCTTTAGTGGTTGAGGTGAAGTCTAAGCAACATCTTGATCCTCTAGTGATGGAGTTGAAGGAATCGGTTCTTCGAAAGCTCAATGAGTCATTCTCCCAAGGGGGGATGGTGTACTTAGATACCAAAGTAGGTTGTGTGTACCGAATGTTGATGACTTGAGAAGATAAATTTTTGAAGAAGCTCATGGTTCCCGATATTTGTTCATCGGGGTGAAACCAAAATGTATTGTGATCTTTAAGAGGTTTATTAGTGGGACGGTTTGAAGAGGGATGTAGCGGAGATTGTGGCCAAATGTCCTAATTGTCAACAATTCAAGTCCGAACATCAAAGACCGGGTGGATTAACTCAAGAGATGGGAAGATATCAATATGGACTTTGTGGCAGGTTTGCCCCGTACCCTGAGACAAAATGATTCCGTATGGGTTATTGTTGATAGATTGACAAAATCTGCCCATTTTATCCTCGTCAAATCTACTTATTCGGTGGAGGAATATGCTAGGTTGTACCTCAATAAGATTGTGAGTTTACATGGGATCCCTTTGTCCATCATCTCGGATAGAGGTCCCTAATTCACTTCTCGTTTTTGGAGGTCTTTCCAAAAGGGGCTAGGTACTCAAGTGAAACTTAATACAACTTGTCATCCTCAAACGGATGGCCAAGCGGAGCGTACCATACAAACCCTAGAAGATATGTAAGAGCTTGTGTTATTGACTTCAAGGATAATTGGGACGATCACCTACCGTTGATAGAGTTCTCCTATAATAATAATTATCATTCAAGTATCTCTATGGCACCTTTTCAAGCACTCTGTGGTAGTACATGTAGGTCTTCAGTCTAGTGGTTTGAGGTAGGTTATTCTTCACTCCTTGGTCCCGAGATAGTCTATGAAGCTAAAGAGAAAGTTCGAATGCTAAGAGATAGGTTGAAAACAACCGATAGTTGGCAAAAATCTTATGCCGATAATAGAAGGAGAGACATTGAGTTTGAAATAGGTGATTGGGCCTACATGAAGATTTCACCCATGAAAGGGGTGATGAGATTTGGTAAAAATCTGAAAAATTAGTCCACGGTATGTGGGCCCTTATGAGATATTGCTACGGGTCAGAAAAGTTGCTTATGAGTTGAGACTACTAAGTGAACTAGCTTCGATTCATCCGGTATTTCATGTCTCTATGCTCAAGAAATGTATAGGAGACCCGAGTTCTATTCTACCTGTTGAAGGGTTAGGGGTGAATGAGAACCTTTCTTATGAAGAGGTTCTGGTTGAGATCCTAGATCATCAAGTCAAATAGTTGAGGAACAAAGAGGTAGACTCCGTAAAAGTCCTATGGAGAAACCATCTAGTTGTGGGTGCAACATGGGAGGCCGAGGCCGACATGAAGTCCCACTACCCTTATATATTTCCTCTTATTCCTAACCAAAGTAGAGGCTAGTAGTTCTTCTTGAAAATAAAAATTATGAATAATGTGAACTTGACTTGTTTTTATAGGCATGTGCATATCTTTGTAAAAGATTCATGGTAAAATGAGTTTTCATGAAAAATGCTTTTATGTTCTACTTGCACTTATATAAAATGTGTATATTTGCCTTTTTGAGATTTTAGTGAGCATGTTTTAATATTGTCTTGAGAAGAGAATTGCATGTTAACACTTTGATGTTCATTTTGATCTCACATTAAAATTAAGAGGGTAGTTCCTCATTATGTGATGTGAATTGATAATCACTTATGTAATGAATTGTGAATCGAGTTGCTATGTGTGATGCATTGATTTTGTGTTGAATGGAGTTGAGTATTCCTCCTATGAGATGTGACTCATGATTATTATGTTCAGGTTGTTGTTTGTTAGGCTGCTCGTATTGAGTCTCCTTATGCCCCTATAAAAAGCTTAAAGTGTCATTCGGGGACGAATATTTCTAAGAGGGGGGGGGGGGGGGGATAATGTAACACTCCAGAAATTCCCTGACTTAATCTAGAGCCTCACTTGATGAACTAAGACTTAAAACAATGTTTCTAAGCTTAAACAAAGGCAATGAACTTAGTTAGGAAGTGTTAGAATCAAAACGTCAAGAAACGACTACGATGTGTAGAGACTAGTGAAATTGAGCTAGTGTGACTTGGTGTGTTTCAAGGGGTTTAAAGAGTCGAAAAAAGGTCAAATTTGGTGGAAAGTTTGGAATAAACTTTAGAGTGTGTTTAGGGCCAAAAATTTCGGGTACAACTCCCAAGGAACACCCTAAGGGTCCTTGAGGAGGACCGACCATTTGATCCTAAGAAACTGTCCAAAAATAATGTGCAAACGACGGAGGGCATCGACGCCCCGTTGGTTGACTCATGCTCCATCGTTTAGAGTTGTGAGTCCACACTTAGAATATGGAGCCAAGGCTCCGTTTTGAGTAATCTCTGATGTGAACGATTTCTTGACTGGACTGCCTGTTCATGGAACGACAGACCGTCGTTTGGAATTGTCGATGGTGCCTCAAGTTGGTCCACTGCACGGCCAAGCCAAGGGTGGTTTGGTAAATTCCACCCTTGGTTAATTAAATGTGTGGTCGACTTATTTTAGTTATTTTAAGTATAGTGAAATACTTTATCTCATTAAATCAACCAACTCTTTATAACTTCCAAATCAAAATTCAAAACCCACTTTCCCTCTCTCACAAATTCTCTCTCTAGACAACCATTAAAGAAGAAGGAAGAACTCAAGCAAGGGCACTCAAGATTCGTCCTTTTTCACTTCAAATTCATGGATAATCATAAATTAAGGTATGGGGCTATCGATTCATGGACTAGTTTCTCCATGAAGCTTTTCAAAACATCTCTTTTCAAAATCTATATTGTGACAAAAACTAGGGTTCTGTGATCTAGGCATGGGTTCACTCCTAAATCATTTTCTTTATGTTATGTGCCTTATATTATGATTATATTGGGATTAATTGATGAATTCTATTGTGAAAATCTTCCAAGGAGCCATGTGCACCCAATAACTTAAAGTTTATGAATGTTGATGGATGAATTGAGTAAATATGAGCATGTGGTATTGTAATTGACGCATATCTAGTATAAAATCTTGTCTTCCATGTCTACTATGATTTAGATGAGGGTAATCATGATACATGATTCCTAACCTTGAAAAGAGGGTAAATTCTAGGGTTGTATATGTTGAAGAATGTTCACTACTAGAAATATGATCTAATGCCACGGTTAAGTTACCGTGGCAATAGGCGTATTTACCTTAGCCATATCTCTAAGGCAACGGTTAAGCCAACCACTACAACAGATGGCGTAGCAATAAATCTATTGCGACGGTTATTTCCGATAGTTACAATAATTGTAGCAATAGATTTCCATGTTGCGATGGTTTCCAGATTAATTAGTTGCCGACGATTAAAGTTGTATTGGTACAGTTATGAACCGTGACACTAGAGTTTGTGCCACATTTATTTATACTCCATTGCCGACAGTTAACACCTTATTGGTACGGTTATATACTGTCGCGATAGTCTTTTAGGCAACAATTATTTATAGGTTGTTGCTACAATTATTTTAACAACCATTTAATTCTAGTGCGACATTTATTATATGGTAATGCATCAGTTTTGAGCTATTATAATTGTTGCTCAATGTCTATTGCTACAGTTATTACAACGTATTGCAACAATTCTTTATTTTTTGCAACAATTAATATCAAGCTATTACAACCATTAATATAGGGTATTACAACATATATATAGTATGGGTTGCTCATATATTATTAATTGATCCACTGCAATACTTTTGTAGCATAAAATATATATAAAAAAATAATGGGAAGAGGTTATATTCCATTACAAAAATTATAATCTAAGATCCATAGTTGCAATTGGGTACGTAGTAACGATAAAAGCAAAATAGATAACATTTTAAGCAATTCAAAAAGGGTGAAATGTACAGATACACCACACAATCTTAAAAAGTAACAGACTTCCAAAACATAGGTAAATTTAACATCAACTCAATTCAGCTCCTAGTCAAGTCTTCAGTACTGCTTTCATCTCCTTCTTCGATATCATCACATACGTACAATTAATGAAAATAAAAAAATAATTTAGTACTTTTGTTGCAAAAGTTCAATGACTTCAAATAAAGCAAAAGCAAGATGTGACTTTGAGAAGACAACCCAAATGCATGCCTTGTTAGAGTGTTTTTCAAGGGAAAAAGATAGTAAAATAAAACAGATTGTGAGAGCTACAAAAGCAGATTCATAAAAAACATAATAAGAAGTAAACATCATCAGTGAGACAAAGTATAAAGTTGCAAAAGACACAACGCATAAGCCATCACTCTCATTTCTTTTCTTTATTATTTATTGAAAATTCATTTGGACCCCCAATTTTTTAATTCATATAGGAGGGGAGGGGAGCTCATCATTCCAGTATGATATATTTTAAAGTTATCACTCTATATCTACAATATGCATAAAAATTCAATAAGCTTCAAATGACATTGAGAAAATAGCATAGTTACAGAGATAGTTGCTACTACTTTTGGGAATTATACCAGCTAGAGTCTCTATTCAAGTACAGAACATGAGCAATTCTAAGAGCGTTACAACATTGTCAAACTAACAACATCAAAAAGGTGGATGTGGAGACAGATTCACTATTCATATCATGCATGTAGAGGGGGGAATGGGAAGTTTCATGGCATCATACAGAGGAAATGGAAGAAATACAACATATTACAAAAACTCTGTAGTTAAGAGCAACACATATTTTTAGGTACGCAAATCGACTAGCAGATTTCGTAGTTATTGAGGCATATGAAAGAGAACACATATCAAAATGGTAAAATTTTCAACAACTATCAAAGGAGAGTAAGAAGATTCTAAATGCAGAAAAACAGTCCACATACACGAAATGCCTGCAATCATCTTCAAATCAAAAGACTACTACGTTATGATGACGGAAGAATGTAAATACACTATTGGGCGTGGAATCTCAGCTGCAAGAGCAATCAAAATAGTCCACAGAGAGGAGAAACAATCTTCATTTATATGATAATTGTTACAACACTGAAGCTACTAGCTAATCTGAATCAGATTAGCCAGACAGTAAAAGCAGGGGAAGAAGTATGGTTAGAAAAATGGGAGGAAACACAGAAGACTAAATCAACCTTCTCAACTAGTCTAAACAGAGTAGTGATAGTGATGACCTGTTCACTGGGGATTCTTCCGCCAAACCAGAAGAACATCTCACAACAATTTGGAGGAAAGAAACACAGACACTCTTTAATGACAAACAATTTCCTAAAGACAAAAGTTCCAAGGCAGCAACAAAGTATGAACATGCTTCATACGAGTATCAATGAGTCTCAAGAACAGTCATAGAACAAAGAACATGTTTTCTAAATCAGATTATGCAATCACAAAGATTACAAGTTCAATCGAAAGATGAGAATTCCTCCAATCTTTAATTTGGTATACAAGGTAACAATGTTTTTCCAATGCAAAGATCATACATCAAGACAACGATATGGAGGCTGATAAGAGTCCAATCGTGCATCACAGAAATGAAACAACGATGACACTGATCTACAGCAGCAAGGTAATGCTCTCCAACAAGGTAAGTCTCTTAACTCCAGCTCTAAACAAGTTCCTACTAATAATACTAATAGTTATTTGCAACCAAATAAAAATGAGAAAACTAAAGTTCTTGGGAAACATCTTATGCAAGATAGAAACAAAAACACCACGGAGATTCTGGAGAGTAACATACAGTCCAAAAAAAATAAGACCATCTTTATGTTCCTCAACCTAATTTCTCCAGAATCTCAAATAACTTCAAAAAACACATCTCTACACTCAACAAAAACAGAACTGCAGTGCAGAACCCCAGATTCCCAATGATCAAATACCTCAACCTTGCCAGAATCACAAAAATAATACCAAAAAAAGATGAAGAAGAGGAAGAAGAAGAAATTGAGTTTCAAGATAAAGATAAAGTAGTAGTAGTAGTAGTAGAAGAAGAGAAGAAGAAATAGTATAAACAAAGATTTAGCGACACTAACCTTTCTCAGCTGTTTGAGCAGAAGTAGCTTCTCTTGGTGAAGGAACGGACAATGCTGCTAGTATTTTAGGATCAATTAATCCTGCATGCTGAAGTTGTGCAACTACATCATCAATAACTTCTTGTCGCATAGTTCTCCTTTGTTCCTCCATTTGTTTCTCCATTTTTTGCATTCTTTCTTGCATTTGTTGCACTACATCATTTGTTGCATTTAAATTTGGTTCAGAATTGACAACTTTCTTTTTCAGAGTTGTCTTTGTAACCCCCGCTCCATGTAGTCTTAGACGTCTCAGATGTTCAGGACCCATGACAGCTGAAAATGCATCAACAGACTGACCATTTTTGCTCATTTGCTTTTCAAGTTCCTCCATTTCAGCCTAACAAAACATATCCAACAAGCAATCTTTTAAATTAAAATTTATAATAAATAATTGGTCTTAGTAAAAACATATTGACAGTATTCGTACAATTTTACTAGTTGTGTTCTCATTCGGTGACTTGTATAAACGATAAGGTTTTCTTGTTGTTGTGACCACAAAGAGCTCCTTAGCAGATACAAATTCCTTTTTTGTTTCCTAGTCACATAAAAATAGATATCAGAATTTCTTAAATGAAAGGTTAAGCCTATATACTAAATAAGAGAACACACCAATTTATTGTGGATTAAAGCAAAACTCTTTTTGCTTGCTGTGTGTGGATTCATCAGCTTTTTCCGATTCTTAGTGTTTGTTTCAGACATTTCTGCAAATAAATGAATCAATAAGGGTAATCAAAGGCAAATGGGTGCTACATAATGTACTAAAAGAAGTGCATGTCCCAATATTTCCTTTTAACAAATCCAACTGAAGAATATGCTTTGTAAGTACGAAAGTTACTGTCATATGTATCTTATTCAACTTCTAAATGAAATTATTGAGTTTGACATGTTGATGATAATAAGAATTTATGAAACAAAGAAGAGAGTAGCAGAAGAGAAAGTTAAAGAAAAATAAAGTTGTAGCATCAACTATATCCCAAAAGAGATAAGATGAAGAATAAATTGGATATTTGAGATTCTGAACTACATTTTACCTTGAATTTCTCAGACTTCCAATATTTAAGGAGCTCTCTATACTGACAGTCTGGAATATGACCAGACTTTTTTGCCATTCGAATTTCATCACTTCATATGGATCGTAATAATTCATCTTCAAGTCAGATCTATGCCTTCTCTAAGCATCTTGAATTGTTACCAAAGCCCAATCTTTTGCAGCTTCAGGAATAATATGTTTCTCCTACAATTTGAAGTCATTTAGTTCGCCAATTGAAGTAAAAGACTTTTATGAGAGATTAAATACTGGAAACTCCAAACCTTAGTATAATCCCATAAATCCTTTTTAGTATCCATGCTCCTCCAATCAAATATATCAAATGGACAAAGAGTCACATTTTTTGCCAATGTACCTAGGAAGCTACTTAACTCTGTCACAACATCTTCAGTAGGACCAATAGTGTTGATTGATACTATTTAATATGATTAGTTTACGCTCTTTTCGTGCATGTACATCATTCATTTGAGTTTGACCTCTTTGAATTTTACTCGAAACACCTTCAGCTATAAGAAAATATAAGAAATTAGAATTTAGAGATGAATTTAGTAAGTTTCTAGCTTTATATATTACCTTGTTCTTCCGGTCGTTTACCAGTTTTCGGAGTACCAGAGTTCATTTGTACTTGATCCTCTATAGGTTGCAACTCAAGAGGCTGCTCAAGAGGCTTCTTCTCCACAGATTGTCCATTAGCTTCAGATTGTGGTGCTACTGGTGGTTGTTCAATTAATTTAAGCAGCTGTCTTTTCTCTGACTCCATAGCTTGAACAATTTCATTTATCGTCCATAACCATCTTTTTTTATTTGCCAAGAATGATAATGATCTAGGTTTAGCATATGTCTTAATTTTTTGCTTTTTCGTTTCTTTTTGAAGACTCTTGTTGACTTATGACTATCCAAATCTGTGCAAAAATAAGACAGAAGAAGTCATTTAGTATAGAAATTTCAAATGTGAATAACAAAAAAATGAAAGTGAGAAGAACAAATAACAATAAGATTAACAGCTCAAGCATATGAGCAAGAATAATGCTCTTCTTGTACATAACTAATATATCTATAGTACAACATTAGCAAGAAAATATTCGAGAACAAATAAGCAGAAATCAAGCAACTAGCAGTAGCAAATAGACAAAAATCCAAATAGAGTCAAGTTGACATCCATACTTTATATGATGCAACTCAAAAATGTATTGATTACTTACTACCAAAAACGAAGAAGAGAATGTATTTGAACAAGTTCGGAAGACCCTTTGTCATTCATCAGCCTCCATTCAATCCCAATCAGTATCATCAAAGTCATCCTCTTCTTCTGATGTTTCCATAGTTACATCTTCTGAATGTTGTGCTAGGGAAGGCAGATCAATGATATCAACAGGGAGATCTTCTCTCGACCATCTAACATCTACATCGAGTACTCTTTCTGATAAACCAATGTCATCGTTAGTCTCTCTATAAAATGTTTCTTCAATATTAGGACAATTCTCTTCCTCTAAATCATACAAATCCACTGGAACTTTATGTCTTGCATAATATACATTTTTCTCAATTGGGTCTTCCACGTAAAAAACTTGATGCACTTGAGATGCTAGTACAAAAGGATCATTCGTGCTGCATTTGTTATTGAAGTATACCCGAGTCAATCCATATTCATCAACTTCATTATGATACCAATCACATCTAAAAAGTACAACACTAAAGCAACCACAATAATCAATCTCAATGATATCCTGAATAATTCCATAATAGATAACCATTCCATCGATATGATTTTGGTCCCTAGCACTAGCAAAACTATATGTAGATGCTGACAAAGTAACTCCACTATTCTGAGTCTTGCAAAGGACATCCCGTGTCTTTGTATGAAATCTATATCCATAAATGAAATATCCAGTATATCTTTATCCACAAAATTGGGCCCTTTAGTTAGCCATCTTAAATGATTGGACACTTTAATATTTTTAACTTTATACCTAAACCAATCACTGAATTCTTTACTATGGATTTGTGCTTTTACCCATGCATTTCCTCTGGTACGATTATCAATTAAAATCTTATGTTCCCTGCAACAATGATATGCAATTTAATCAATGTGAAGCACATTATCATAAATATAAATGATGTTTAAAAACAAATGACTCTTTTATCTTACTCGTTGAATGTATCTAATTTTTTATCTCCATTATTGAACAAAACATATTAATGAGCTTCAGACCTCTCATGATTCTCCATGTTAAAAGTCTTTCCTTTCCTTTTATTCATACTTTTGATTGGATAACCTGTCTTAGGAAATAAAGATGGAACGTAACCTTCCTCTGTTTGATTGTCCTCATCATCTTCGGTTTAATACCTACTAAATGTTGTCTTCACCTTATGAGGTAGGTATCTCTAAATAAAGGTCAAACAGTCTATAGCTGAAAAACCCTCTACTATTGCCCCTTCTAGATTTTTTCGATTACGAACAAGCCCCTTGAAGTCACACATAGTTCTTTCAGTAGAATACATCCAACGCAAATGAGTCGGGCCGCCAAGCTTAATTTCATCCACTAAATGGATACGCAAATGTGTCATTATATAAAAAAAAGATGGAGGAAAAAACTTTTCAAGCTCACATTCTATATCTATGATTTCAGCCTTTAGCTTATCAAGATCGCTTCTTCTTATAACCTTACTACATATGGCTCTAAAATAATTCCCCAACCTAATTAAGACCAAATACACATTCTTGGGCAACACTTTTCTAACAGCAACCTGGATCAAGTAATGCAATATGACATGAGCATCATGGCTTTTGTATCCTGATACTTTCATCTCTTCAACTTGCACACAACTTGATATATTAGAGGCAAATCCTTTTGGTAATTTGGCATCTTTAAAATAGTGTAAAATAACCTTTTCTCAACTGGTTTCATAGAGAAACAAGCTTTAGCCAAATGAATATTTCCTGATCACAATCTTTTAATGGTTAAAGCTCTTTGCGTATACCCATCTCATGCAAATCATAGCGAGAATTTATATGATCTTTGGAATTTCCAAGTATATCCAATAAAGTCCCAAGCAAAATATCACAAATATTCTTCTCTATGTGCATCACATCAAGATTGTGCCTCAATTTGTTGGTTGCCCAATACGGCAACTCAAAGGATATGGATCTTTTTTTCCATGGACCATCATTCTTTCGTTTTCTTTTCTTTTGGCCTTTCCCAAAAACAATATTGAATTTTTTGTTTTCTTTTGGTCTTTACCAAAAACAATAATGAATTCACGAAGTTCTTCAAGAACTTGTACGCTTGATAAGGGAGTAGGTGCAACTCTATACTCCTCTTTACCATTGAAGGATTTTTTATCTCTTTTAT
This sequence comes from Solanum sitiens, assembly GCA_016801875.1. Taxonomy (NCBI): domain Eukaryota; kingdom Viridiplantae; phylum Streptophyta; class Magnoliopsida; order Solanales; family Solanaceae; genus Solanum; species Solanum sitiens. The sequence continues at coordinate 97,595 of JABWTJ010001121.1, forward strand.
ATGGATGATCATGAGGTAAAAATGCTCGATGACCCAAATAACACATATTACGACTGTGTTTGAGATATTGGGAACAAGTATTATGATTACAAGTGGGGCAAGCCCATTTCCCCTTGGTACTCCATCTGTAAAGCATTGCCAATGCTGGAAATCGCTAATTGTCCACAATAAAGCTGCACGCAACATAACTGTTTGATTAGTTACAGTATCATATGTTTCCACTCCAGTTCCCATAGTTCCTTCAACTCTGCAATCAGTGGTTGTAAGTATACATCTATATCATTTCCAGGAGACGCTGAACCTGGAATAATCATTGACAACATTATATACTCCGACGTCATGAAAATCCATGGTGATAAGTTATAATTCGTCAACATAACTTGCCATGTGCTATGGGAAATTATCATAGTTCGAAATGGATTAGAACCATCGCTTGAAAGACCCAATCTAACGTTACGAGCATCACTAGCAAAGTCAGCATGCAAGGAATCAAAATCCTTCCAAGCATCTCCATCAGCAGGATGTCTTAAATTTCCATCTTTGGGTCATTTAGTATCATGCCATCTCATAGCTACAGATGTTTCAGAAAACATTAATATCCTCTGAAGCCTAGACTTTAACGGAAAGTACCTTAAAACCTTTGCTGGAATTTTAGTGACATTATTAGTCAAGTTGTCTCGGACATTCTTCCATCTAGAAGATCCACACACTGAGCACTTGTCTAACTTTGCAATGTCATTCCATAATAACATGCAATCGTTAGGACATGCATGAATTTTTTCATAATGAAGACCCAAATCTTTTATCACCTTTTTTGCCTTGTAGAAAGACTCAGGTATCTGAGCAAAGGGAAAGGCCTCTTTTATCAAGTCCAACAAATCTGAAAAGGCTACATTACTCAACTTGTGAATGCATTTAAACAAGTATAACCGAATGGTGAAATTAAACTTAGAAAAGTTCTTACACCCTTGGTACAAGTCTTTCTTCCCTTCTTCAACTAATTTAAAGAATCGCTTTTTATCTTCAGATGGTCCCTCTCTTACTCTTTCATGCCTCAGGTCATCCGCTACATTTCTAAAAGTATCTTGAAGTAGTTTGTTAATACCGTCTTGTCTGTCGAAAGTTTCATCATCATTGGTTGGATGCGGCGTATTTCATGAGGAAAACCCTTCTCCATGGAAAACCCATTTGGTGTATCCATGCATAAACCCATGACAAATCAAGTGATCCTCCACCAGATTTTGACAATGCCAATAACAATTAAAGAACTTCTTACAAGGACATAATATTTCATCTCCTTGGGAAGCTCGTTCAAATGCCTTATCTAGGAAATCATTAACTCCATGGATATACTCATCGGTGGATCTTCGGAGATCCATCCAACTTTTATCTCCAGCATCCATTTAATATCCTATGTCACATGAGCAAAACATTAAAGAAAACAATTCATGAGTACAAGCAGTATCAACAAAACTTTACCTTTCAAAGTTTGAAGATATTCTTATACTTTTTTGTTTCTAACGAAATCATGATTGTAAATGATATAATTTAGGTCATTAGGTAAGTAAAATTTAGTTACATAACCTATATTTTACTTGATAGTTTGATTCCTCAATTTATTCTATAGTGCATTGTAGGTATTATGCTTCACCTAGTACTGATTCTAGAGCTAATGAGCAACAAGATAATAAATCTGGTGACTCGTCTATTGGGTGGCTTTTAACAATTATAGTCTTATCTTTTATCATCTTTTAAAAGATTTTATTTATTATATGTTATTCTACCTTTTCAAAAGTATTTATATTCTTTCAAATAAGCAGCCAATTGTAGATAATATATGAAATATGAAGTCCCTTATTTTCCTGAAACAAATTTCTGAACAAGTCTTGTATATAATTTTTCTAGCTTTTTACTTATAAGTTACTTGTCCAACATAAAAAAAAAGTGCCTAAGTTAGCCAAGGAAACATGAAATATATATGCATCATAAAGAATATTACTTCCTACAGAAGGATAAAAATCATAAATTATGCTTTTAAGTGCAAAACTATAACTTCCGACATGCAGCCCCAATAGAAAATAGCTACTAAACAGTCTTGTTGGTTGCCTCAGATCCTCTCTACCCTTATTTCACTTCTTCAAATATAAATTAACTTCTATCCTCTTCCACCTTTCAACTAAAACAAGGACCCATGACTACGATAAGTCAGAAAGTTCTCCCATTGTAATGTAGAAGAAAAAAAATAAAATAAAAACATCAACCTCTAGCATCAGGAAACAAAGCAACAAATAACAAAGAAAAACAAATACCTTGTTCAATAAAGAATTGTTGCTGCAGAGTGTGGATATGTGATCCCTAAGCAAAATGGGCTAAGCATTCAATTGTTCTCCAGAAACCAGTAAACTTTGTCAACATTCATAATGATATGAAAATGAAATTTCACAATAATAACTTCAAACTTTTGATCAATGGGAAATTTTAGTTCACATAGATAAACCAAACTCAAAATGTAAATCAAAATACCAAAAGCCCTAGGACAAAATCAACTACAAAA
>JABWTJ010001121.1:100793-124239 GCA_016801875.1 Solanum sitiens
TAATTATTTAATTAATTAATTCAATTAAAGAATCAATTCGGGTTGGGTCGACCCGAAGTGACCCGTTTTCGCGAAAGGGTGTCACTCGGGTTCGAGCCCCATTAGAAGCAACAAGTTGGTGATTTAATTAATGTTTATAATCTGATTTTTTAAGGGCATAATGGTACTTTCACTAAGATAATTAAATCAGGTTTTTATTTAAATTAATAAGGATTCCTAGTTTGACTAATTCCCAAACTAAAACTCCTATTATTAGACTACTCTCTCACGATCTCTCTCTCACGTTTCATCATCTCTCTCACGTTGGTTTCTGCCAAAACAACAAAGAACAGAAATAATATTAAGAGTTCTTCACACTTGAAGAACTCACATGAAATTTTAAGAAAGACAAAGTAACCAAAAACATTAAGGCAAAGAGAAGTTGTCCGTCGAGTGGTGTGGACGTTGAGGAAGCTTGGACTATTTTTGGAGAGGGTTTTGGGCAGCAAATTCATCGTTTGAACATTAATTAAGGTTTGGGTTTCTTTCCTCTTGGTCAGTTTTCCAAGAGACCCCTTAAGATTCAAGATATTCATTCCGAAAACTAGGATTGTTCCCCGTTGTATGTCCCTGTCACTAGCTCCCATTGAATTTTAGGTTGGGTATGTTTGCAGGTACAAAGTAGGGACGAAATGTGTTTTCGTGATGTTTATGTTTAAGTATGAATGTTCAAAATTTTGTGAATATTGATTATATTAAACGAAATCATGTGAAAAAAATGATGTGTGTGTGCAACGTGTGGCAGTGAAGTAGTCACTGTTTTGGAGATGTGTAAAGGCATGTTAATTGTTGTATTTTATGTACTAAAGTTGTACACAATGTGATGTTCATATGGGGTGTGAAGTTAGTAATTTTGAGTGAAAACGCTTGACTAATGTAACTACTAAACTACACCTAACAATGCACTAAATGCTTGGTGAAATGCCCTAAGAAACTAACATGAAAAGGATTGATGAAAGGAAGCTAAAAATTATGACTAAATTTCCAGCTTGGTGTACCTTAATTTCGTTCAAAAAGAAGGTTGGAAATATGGAAATTAATACATTTTAAAGAGGTGAGGCCACCAGGATTCGAACCTGTGACCTTACCCTTTGGCTACTGGAATTCGCGAGAAACGAAAAAGAAAAGGGGGCTGGGGGAATCAAAACTGGGTCTGCTGGGTTAGTAAGAAGAGAACAACAATTAAAATAAATAAATGGGAGGTGTGGGAATCGAACTCACGACCTCCAGGTAGCGAGTGAAGGAAGAGAAAATAAAGAAAAGAAAATGTGAGGCGTGGGAATCGAATCCACGACCTCAAAGTTGGAAAGGAGAATGACAAAAATTAAATAAGAAAACAAAGTGAGGCTGTGGGGGATCAATCCCACAACCTCACTGCCAAAACGCCTAGCGTAGTGAATTTAATTAAAAAAATAAAATAGGAGGCTGTGGGGGTTCGAACCCACCACCTCACAGCCCCTGGCAAAATTAAAATTTAAATAAGGAGGCTGTGGGGGTTCGAACCCACAATCTCCCAATGCCCAGCGAAAATGAAGAATAACTAAAAGAGGTTGTGGGGGTTTGATCCCACAACCTCTTGGTTTAGGCGAAATTTGGGCAATGAGATATCAATGAAAAATAAAAAGGGGTTGTGGGTGTTCGAACCCACAACCCTTCGGCCAACTTAAGAAGAAAACAAAGTAGAAAACTAATGATACAATGTTAATGTTGGGGTTCATTTAGAGTCCCAATATCATGGAGATTAAAAATAAAATCAATGAAAATGTAAATGTTATCCAAGTGATTCGAACTTGGGTTTCCTTGCCCAAACTTCTGTATTGATACATAAGTCATACGTGAACAAAATATTCAAGAATAATGCCACCTACATAGATCGAAAGAAATCAAGAACTTGGCATATATACAAGATACATAAGTCTTGTACTACATAATCTTAGGAATGTATGAATCACTTAACGAATTATGAATGAAGCCTCATGGCTTGTGCTTATAGACTCATAAGTCTAGCATACGCTTTAAAGAAGTGAACCTAAGATGTATGTAATGAAAGGATGTAACCCTAGAAGGGTTAAGTATGAGTGTAAAACACACTAAATGGCCTAGTGCATTGGCATACGATGAAATGATTATTATGTAATGAAATGACGAAACCCTAGAAGGGTTAAGTAAGAGTGTGAAACACACAAATGGCCAAGTATATTGGCATATGATGAAATGAACATTCACGTAAAATGGGGTGAGTAATTATGAAGAGAAAATGTGCTAATGTTAATGAATGTGGTGACAACATGATATGAGGCTAATGTAAAAGAAGTGAACAATCTCAAATGAGCCTAAGTATATGTTACCAAAACGTACTCACCTATGAGAGTGTAAAGTTAATGAAGAAACCAGTCTCTATGAACACTCTAATGAAAGTATTAAGATTAACACACTTAATACTAATGATGAGATGAGAAATCATCTAATGAGCTATGATGTCCTCATACTAGAAGCCAACTTCCATGATGTATGAGTTGAATGTAATGGAACTTTATACTGAGCACCGATAGACTAGATATGAGCGGTGATGCCTTCTTTAGGGAAGGGCGGAGGTTCACGTAACTCTCATGAGATGAGACTGTCCGGCTTGGTGGGTATGGGTCTCTATATATCTCCTGGTCTTCGAACCTATACTGCCAATATAGGGATCTGGCGGGGTTAAATTCCCATGTACGCTAGCATGTTTTTGGGTCACTTTGGCCGGTGATTCCACCTCTTTTCGATATGGGGGAGACACTTTATTTCATGATGCTCACATGATCTATGTCGGTTAAAGTTAAAGTTCCAATGAATGAATGAGGCTAGCCTCAAATGAAGCACATAATGAAATGAATGATACCAAAGGTGTTAGGATAGGATAATCAAGAGGTGAGCTAGACTCAGGTAATGACACTAGGTTATTCTTGATCATTGCACAACGAACCCGATGAAAGTCTTAAACTACACCCTAGGTATAGCTGGTTTTTACAGTGGCCTATGAATGAAATGAAATGAAGTACGTATGAATGAATGAAGCAGACTCTGTGTTTGCTAATGAAGACTCCCTAGTTGAGGTCCCATATGTTGAGCCCTCATTCTGGGAAGTCTTAATGTTAAGTCCATGATTCCAAGGTCTCATGGCATATGAATGAATGATATGAAAGATGTTATGTGCTATATGCAATATGATATGTGCTATGTGTAAGATGTTATGTGCTGTGTGCAGTATGATAATTATGATGATGCATGTTACTTTCGTGGCATGACTTTCCTAATCCAAATTTGGAAGGTTCACTAACTTTTCTAATCTCAATTTGGCAAGTCCACTGACTTGACTTTCCATAATCATGTTGTTAGGAAAGAGCTATCTTTTCTCATGCATGTCCTTGGTGTGTACTTGCATATACCCATACTTAGTACAAGTGTGTACTAACCCTATACAATTCTACAATTTTAGGTGCAGGAACACGTGGACGCTAGAGCTATAGGTTGACGCTGAAGCTATCCGGACGTCGAGCTTTCATCCGGACTTGGTAGGCCCTCATGCTTTCGAGGATGCTGCCATTTATATTCTAGCTTAGTTTTAGAGTTGAGCTAGTGGAGCATGTTCCACTAGCGTTTCTTTCCTATTTTATTCAGACATTGTATTGATGCCATTTTGGCAAGTACATATTTATTACTATATTACAGTATTTCTTTCATTTGATGATCTTTATATTAGATGATTGATGTTGAACAATTATGTAATGATGAGAATGTTTAATAAGTATGTCAAGAAACAAAAAGTTTCAAATTTTCCGCTAAAATTTACCTAGATGAAGTAAGAATGACGTATGTAGGCTTGTCTGCGACCTCTGAGAGGTCAACGACGCCGGTCTCGTCTGGGACTAGATTCTGGTCGTGACAAAGTTGGTATCAGAGCACTAGGTTAAATTTTGAGAATAATAAGTTCACATCAACCACATTGAGTAGTTTCTAAGTCATGGTAGTGAAGTGCACCACTATCCTGGATTAGAGACTGCATGTTGCGTAGGAAAATTTCCTTTCTTCTGATCTTATCGTGCTTTTCCTAATGTCTTGTTTCTTGGTGTTATGAGCGTGTCTAACATCAATTATTATTGTTTTCAGAGAATGAATACTAGGAGGAATGTTGGTCAGAGGAGAGGAGGAGCAGCTGCTGGGAAAAATCAGGTTCCACCCCAGGCTCTAGCTGAAGGAGTGTATATACCAGTTAACCCAGCTAGGTTGACTGATGCAGAGGTGAGGGCATATCTTGCCCAGATGGCACATGCCATTACTATGCAGGCCTAGGCTATGACTGCCCAAGTCAACCAGCAAGATGTTCAGAGGGAGAACCCACCGGTTCGTAGCATGGCTGACAGGCTTAGAGACTTCACGAGGATGAATCCTCCTATTTTCATAGGGTCCAAGACTTCAGAGGATCCACAGGAGTTTGTGGACGAGGTACATAAGATTATGGTGGCTATGTGGGCCACAGATACTGAGAAGGCTGAGATGGCTTCCTATCAGCACAAGGATGTGGCACAGACTTGGTGCAAGATGTGGCAGGATAGCCGAGCTTTGGGCGGAGTTCCAGTCACTTGGGAGCTGTTTAAGACAGCCTTTCTGGAGAGATTCTTTCCCAGAGAAATGAGGGAGGCCAAGGTTGAGGAGTTCATCAACCTTAAGCAGGGATCTATGACAGTCAGGGAGTATTCCCTGAAGTTTGTTAAGTTATCCAGGTATGCTACTTCCCTTGTGTCTAACAGCAGGGATGAGATGAGCATGTTCCTCTCAGGAATCAATGGAGATCTGGAGGAGGAGTGTCGGTCTGAGATGCTCCATGATAATATGGACCTCTCCAGGTTGATGGTTCATGCCCAGCAAGTAGAGGACAGCCGCAAAAAGAGGGGTATTCGTGATACTAGGAGGCCTTATCCTCAAGATCAGGCAGGTCCCAGCCATGGAGGCCACAGAAACAATTTTGGCATCCGCGAGCAACCCAGGTTTAAGAAGGGGCAACAGAGTTCTGGGAACTCTAACTCTCAGAGGAGTACAACACCTAGAGGAGGCAGACCTGAGCCCAAGAGGGGCAATGGAGGTGAGATGCAGCGTCCTAAGAAGAACTGTGCTAAGTGTGGCCGAGCTCACAGTGGAGAGTGCAGACAGGGCACTAATGCCTGCTTCGGTTGCGGTAAGAGTGGGCACATAGTTAGAGACTGCCCACAGAACAGAGGTCAGGCTGGAGGTAATGCTCAGCCTAGGCCTAATCCACAGGGTGCAGCAGCAGTCGAGCCTCTTAAGAGGAACATGTTCTATTCCCTGAAGGGCAGGGAGGAGCAGGAGAAGTCCGCTGATGTGGTCACAGGTATGCTGCAAGTATTCTCACCTTCTTCTTATGCTTTACTTGATCCAGGGTCTACGCTTTCCTTTGTAACTCCTTTGCTTGCTCTCACTTTTGAGATATTGCCTGAAGTTCTGCATGATCCTATAGTGGTTAGTACACCTTTAGGAGAAAATGTAAGAACTGATAGAGTGTACAAGGATTGCCCAATAGTGATAAGTGATAAGACTATGTGTGCAGACTTTGTTGAGTTACCCATGCATGATTTTGATGTTATTCTTGGCATGGACTGGCTTCACAATTGTTATGCTTGCTTGGACTGTCGTAGTAGAGTGGTGAGATTTCGTTTCCCTAATGAAGAGGAGCTAGTCTGGGAGGGGTACAACTCGAGTCATCCTAACCTCTTGATTTCTAACCTTAAGGCTAATAAAATGGTGTCCAAGGGGTTATTGTGTCATCTTGTGAGTGTTAATGATTTAGATCATGACATTCATTCCATAGACTCAGTGCCTGTAGTGAATAAGTTCCTAGATGTATTTCCTGATGATTTGCCTGGAGTCCCTCCCCCTCGAGAGATTGATTTTGGTATCGACTTAGAACCCGATACTAAACCTATTTCAATTCCTCCTTACAGAATGGCTCCATCTGAACTCAAAGAGTTGAAGCTGCAGTTAAAAGATCTCACTGACAAGGGTTTCATTGAGCCGAGCATATCCCCTTGGGGCGCTCCAGTGTTGTTTGTGAAAAAGAAAGATGGAACCCTTAGAATGTGTATCGATTATCGGTAGCTCAACAAAGTCACTATAAAGAATAAGTATCCACTTCCCAGAATAGATGATTTATTCGACCAGCTCCAAGGGTCTAGTTTCTTTTCTAAGATTGACCTTCGTTCAGGGTATCATCAGCTTAGGGTTAGGGATAGAGATATCCCAAAGACAGCCTTTCGTACCCGTTATGGTCACTATGAGTTCTTAGTCATGTCATTTGGTCTTACGAATGCACCTGCTGCATTTATGGACCTCATGAACCGAGTCTTCCGTGAATACCTTGACTCTTTCATCATAGTATTTATTGATGACATTCTCATCTACTCTAGGACCAAGGAAGAGCATGAACAACATTTGACACTAACCTTGCAGGTACTTACACAACATCAGCTTTATGCCAAATTCAGCAAGTGTGAATTTTGGCTTAGATCAGTGACCTTCCTGGGTCATGTTGTGTCCGATCAGGGCGTAGAGGTGGATCCCAGGAAGACTGAGGCTGTGAAGAACTGTCTAAAGCCTCTTACTCCCACTGACATCCGTAGCTTTTTGGGATTGGCTGGTTACTACCGCAGATTTGTGGAGGGCTTTTCTTCCATTGCTGCCCCATTGACACCTTTAACTAAGAAGAAAGCCAAGTTTGAGTGGACGGAGACTTGTGAGAGGAGTTTCCAGGAGCAGAAGGATAGACTCACTTCAGCCCCGGTGCTTACTTTGCCTAAGTGTGGTGAGAATTACACTATTTACTGTGATGCATCTTGGGTTGGTTTGGGTTGTGTTCTTATGCAGGTTGGTAAGGTGATAGCCTATGCGTCCAGACAGCTCAAGGTTCATGAGAAGAATTATCCCACTCATGACCTGGAGTTGGCAGTTGTGGTTTTTGCACTGAAGTTGTGGAGGCACTACTTGTATGGAGTGCATGTGGATGTATTCACAGACCACAAGAATCTCCAGTATGTGTTCACACAGAGAGAGTTAAATCGGCGTCAGCGGAGATGGTTGGAGCTGTTGAAGGATTATGATATGAATGTTCACTACCATCCATATAAGGCTAATGTTGTAGCTGATGCTTTGAGCAGGATGAGCATGGGATGTACAGCCCACGTTGAGGATGAGAAGAAGGAGTTGGTGAAAGATGTACACAGACTGGCCAGACTGGGTGTGCGATTGGTTGACTCTACTAGTGGGGGTGTTTCAGTTCATCCTAGCTCTGAATCATCCTTGGTAGTTGAAGTCAAGCAGGGTCAGCATCTAGATCATGTGTTGATGGAGCTGAAAGACTCAGTGTTGATGAAGATGAATGAGTCTTTCGCTTTGGGAGGTGATGGCATACTTAGGTACCAGGACAGGCTGTGTGTACCAGATGTGGATGATTTGTGGACCAGGATTGTTGCAGAGGCCCATGGTTCCAGATATTCCATACATCCAGGTTCCACTAAGATGTATCTTGATCTTAATAAGATTTATTGGTGGGACGGCATGAAGAAGGACATTGCAGAATATGTGGCCAAGTGTCCTAATTGTCAGCAGGTTAAGGTAGAGCATCTTAAGACTAGCGGTCTGACTCAGATTATTGAGGTTCCAACTTGGAAGTGGGAGGCCATTAATATGGACTTCGTGGTTGGTCTTCCGAGGACTAGGAGGCAGCATGAATCCATATGGGTTATTGTGGACAGATTGACTAAGTCTGCCCACTTTATCCCTGTGAAGTCTACTTACAGAGCCAAGGATTATGCGAGACTCTATATTGATGAGATTGTGAGATGGCATGGGATTCCTTTGTCTATCATTTCACATAGAGGAGCTCAGTTTACTTCACATTTCTGGAGATCTTTCCAGAAGAGCTTGGGCACGCAGGTAAAGCTTAGTACTGCCTTTCATCCTCAGACTAATGGGCAGGCAGAGCGCACCATTCAGACATTGGAGGACATGTTGAGAGCGTGTGTGATTGACTTCAGAGGTAGCTGGGATGACCATCTGCCATTGATAGAGTTCTCGTATAATAATAGCTATCACTCCAGCATTGGGATGGCACCGTCTGAGGCACTGTATGGTAGGAGGTGTAGATCTCTAGTTGGGTGGTTCGAGGTTGGAGAGTCATCCATTTTAGGTCCAGATATCATTCATGAGGCCTTAGAGAAGGTCAGAGTGATTAGGTACAGGTTGGATACTATTTACAGTCGACAGAAGGCATATGCAGATAACAGAAAATGGCCCTTAGAGTTTGATGTTGGTGACCAGGTTTACTTGAAGATATCACCTATGAAAGGGGTGATGAGATTTGGTAGAAAAGGGAAGTTGAGTCCGAGGTATGTTGGGCCATACGAGATCCTACAGCGCGTGGGTGAGGTGGCCTGTGAGTTGGCATTGCCTGCGGAACTAGCTTCTGTTCATCCAATCTTTCATTTCTCTATGTTGAAGAAGTGCCTAGGTGATCCAGCATTGATTCTACCTGTTGAAGGTTTGGGGGTTGATGAAGACTTGTCTTATGAGGAGGTACCTGTTGAGATCTTAGACAGACAGGTCAAGAGGCTGAGGAACAAGGAGATTGCCACAGTGAAGGTATTGTGGAGGAATCATCTTGTTGAGGGTGCTACGTGGGAGGCTGAGGCCGACATGAGATCCCGCTACCCTCATCTTTTCAGCTCTTGAGGTTAGACTTCCTACTCTTAAGTCTATGTTTCCTTATCTCTCCGTATTTTGTTGCTATTGCTTGACTGTGCATAGTGATTATGTTATGATCTGACTGGCATTACGATATGTAGTGGTAGTGTCATTCAGGGACGAATGTTCCTAAGGGGGGGATAATGTAACAACCCTAAAAAAATGAATAAGACAAATGCTTAAGGTGTCAAGAATGCTTGCGATTAGATCAAGGTTCACAAAGATTAATACGCGTAGAACCAGACCTCAGAACACTTACTACGGCCAAGCCAACTAACTTGGGGAGTTAATTGAGTTTGGAAAGGTTGGAACCAATCATGTAGGGCTCTCAAAAACGAAGATTTAATCGAAGGAGTCTTTACCAGACTTAAAAAGAAGAAATCTTGAGTTTTGAGGGTCCAAGGGTAAAATGGTCTTTTCCAGGCAAAGGGTAATATTGTAATTACCCTGAGGAATTAATTAATTAATTAATTAATTTAATTAAAGAATCAATTCGGGTTGGGTCGAGCCGAAGTGACCCATTTTCGCGAAAGGGTGTCACTCGGGTTCGAGCCCCATTGGAAGCAACAAGTTGGTGATTTAATTAATGTTTATAATCTGATTTTTTAAGGGCATAATGGTCCTTTCACTAAGCTAATTTAATCAGGTTTTTATTTAAATTAATAAGGAGTCCTAGTTTGACTAATTGCCAAACTAAAACTCCTATTATTAGACTACTCTCTCACGATCTCTCACGTTTCATCATCTCTCTCACGTTGGTTTCTTCCAAAACAAAAAAGAACAGACATAATATTAAGAGTTCTTCACACTTGAATAACTCACATAAAATTTTAAGAAAGACAAAGTAACCAAAAACGTTAAGGCAAAGAGAAGTTGTCCGTCGAGTGGTGTGGATGTTGAGAAAGCTTGGACTGATTTTGGAGAGGGTTTCAGACAGAAAATTCATAGTTTGAACACCAATTAAGATATGGGTTTCTTTCCTCTTGGTCCCTTTCCCAAGAGACCCCTTAAGATTCAAGATATTCATTCTGAAAACTAGGATTGTTCCCCGTTGCATGTCCCTGTCACTAGCTCCCATTGAATTTTAGGTTGGGTATGTTTGTTGGTACAAAGTAGGGACGAAATGTGTTTTCATGATATTTATGTTTAAGTATGCATGTTCGAAATTTTGTGAATATTGATTATATTGAACGAAATCATGTGAAAAAAAATGATGTGTGTGTGCAACGTGTGGCAGTGAAGTAGTCACTGTTTTGGAGATGTGTAAAGGCATGTTAATTCTTGTATTTTATGTACTAAAGTTGTACACAATGTGATGTTCATATGGGGTGTGAAGTTACTAATTTTGAGGGAAAACGCTTGACTAATGTAACTACTAAACTACACCTAACAATGCACTAAATGCTTGGTGAAATGCCCTAAGAAACTAACATGAAAAGGATTGATGAAAGGAAGCTAAAAATTATGAATAAATTTCCAGCTTGGTGTACCTTATTTTCGTTCAAAAAGAAGGTTGGAAATCTGGAAATTAATACATTTTAAAGAGGTGAGGCCACCAGGATTCGAACCTGTGACCTCACCCTTTGGCTACTAGAATTCGCGAGAAAGGAAAAAGAAAAGGGGGCTGGGGGAATTGAAACTGGGTCTGCTGGGTTAGTAAGAAGAGAACAAGAATTAAAATAAATAAATGGGAGGCGTGGGAATCGAACCCACGACCTCCAGGTAGCGAGTGAAGGAAGAGAAAATAAAGAAAAGAAAATGTGAGGCGTGGGAATCGAACCCACAACCTCAAGGTTGAAAAGGAGAATGACAAAAATTAAATAAGAAAACAAAGTGAGGCTGTGGGGGATCGATCCCACAACCTCAATGCCAAAATGCCTATCCTAGTGAATTTAATTAAAAAAATATAAAATAGGAGGTTGTGGGGGTTCGAACCCACCACCTCACAGTCCCTAGCAAAATTTAAATTTAAATAAGGAGGCTGTGGGGGTTCGAACCCACAACCTCCCAGTTCCCAGCGAAAATTAAGAATAAATAAAAGAGGCTGTGGGGGTTTGATCCCACAACCTCTTGGTTTAGGCGAAATTGGGTAATGAGATATCAATGAAAAATAAAAACAGGTTGTGGGGGTTCGAACCCACAACCCTTCGGCCAACTTAAGAAGAAAACCAAGTAGAAAACTAATGATACAATGTTAATGTTGGGGTTCAATTTAGAGTCCCAATATCATGGAGATTAAAAATAAAATCAATGAAAAATGTAAATGTTATCCAAGTGATTCGAACTTGGGTTTCCCTGCCCAAACTTCCGTATTGATACATAAGTCATACGTGAATAAAATATCCAAGAATAATGCCACCTACTTAGATTGAAATCAAGATCTTGGCATATATACAAGATACATAAGTCTTGTACTACATAATCTTAGGAATGTATGAATCACTTAACGAATTATGAATGAAGCCTCATGGCTTGTGTGTATAGACACTACACCATTTTAAGCCTACGGCAACCCCAGTAAAGTGTAGCATAAACTAGCAAAAAGTGTGGCCTTTGACAAATGGCTACACTTTTGGACTTTAAGCAACACTTTTTGAGGGGTGGCCTAAATAGGCGTAACCTTAGCTTTTAGGCAACACTTTTCAAGTGTTGCCTTATCAGCTACACTTAAAAGCGTTGCCTAAAAGGAAAATTGGCAACGCTTTGATATACCTCATATAACAACATTTCTATCTCAAACAACTACACTTTTAAGCGTGGCCTTTGCTTTTTATTGCCCACATTTTGTAAGTGTTGTCTTTTCTATCTAATGTATGACAACGATTTTAAAGTGTTGTCTTTTCTACCACAATTTATAGGCATATGGCTACACTTTTAAGTGTGGTAATACTATTTTGGCAATAAAATATTTATATGCCACAATTTCTAATTAACAAACACCAATTTTATTTTTCAATAAATAATATCAAGCAATAAATTGGCTAATAAGTAATTAAAACATATAGATTTATAATAAACTTCAAAATATAGTATGTCTTACGTACATACACATACTTATAAAGCAATATTCTAAATGTGTACACAATAGTTCAAAAAGTACTCTTATAATAGTTCAATATATTCTAGCAATGAATATATTTCACAAAATCAAACCTAATGTATTCAAACTTTGATATTAGTTCAAAAACTCTTCATCATCAACTTCAATGAGATCAAATTAACTTGTGGCGACTCTTCAAATTTGATCACCTCCATTTCCCTACACATTTAAAATGTACAACAAAATCATATTACAACAGTTATAGGAGAATTAATTCCAGATTGCAGCAGTTCCATATTGCAGATTGCATGACTGCAAATTTTTTGAGTTCACTTTGCAAATTCTGAGCAAATTAAAACCAAATTGCAGATTACAGTTCCAGAGATACAGTTTCCAGATTGCAGACTACAATTCCAGATTAATTCCAGATTGCAGTTTATAGTTCAAGTTTGCAGATTGTAGATTACAGTTCCAATTTATAGAATTATTGGGTCCCAGATTGCACATTACGAGTGTATGAACGATCGTGGATAAGAACAATCAGTTGGTTTCATCCAAATATTATCATTTCGATTGAGCCTAGAACTCTAGATGTTTTGAAGGAACTTCTAACTCCCCATACACATTTTAAGTCTAGATGTTTACTAAACCTTTTTGCTTGGAGTAATTTCTTTGTAAAGACCTGCTACACAACTTAACAAAAAAAGAGCACTACTTCAATTTTACCTTAACAGTTACAGATTATAGAACTTCATTCAACCCCTAGTTTTAGGATACAGTAACTACAAACCCACTCTGATATTTTTCTCATGTTCTTTGATAAATTAAGAAATTGGTCTCTCTATAAAACGAGTTAATCCCAAATGTTTTTGTCTTAGATCTTTAAAAAGTTGAATAAAGGTGATCAAGTTAAGTTTTTTAAATGTCAAAAAGAACATGATAAATCATTTGACAAAATGATATAGCATTTGATTACCTGTATAACGTATTGCCCAGCATATGTCCCAGTTATAGTCGAACTGTGCCCTATTGCTAGTAAAGCAATTGCAAATAGCTTGAAACCCAGTTGCCTAAAACACTATGTAAGTAACGTAAAAAGGAACATCGTCATTAAGACTTAAAACATCATAAAATGGATGATAGCTTTGTATAATTGAATCTCAATGACGTTGTAGTATGGTGTCACTTACTTTGAGCCACAATGCAGCAGCCAGCAAGAGCCATAATGTGTTCCTGTTCATTCTTGAGCATATCAATAACTTGTTTTACAACAAATTATCCATTAGCAGCCAGGTCATAGGTAACTGGTCGACCAATGTGCAGAAATATATCAAACAGAATTACGTTGTCATCAGTGTATATAACTTAAATTCATTAAGTTTAAAAGAGCAGCTTTTCCGCTGAGCGCTAGGGCCTTGAATATGTCTGTTCCTCATCTAATTCCTCCCTCAATAAGAACTGGAGTTTTACCTTTAACCACAGTCTACATGGACCTCCTAATTTAGGAGATTTCAAGTTAATCTTTTTCAAATTTTTATGATTCAAAAGAACACATTTCAACTTTCAATTGAAATGAATTTCAAAATGAGCTTGTATTTCAGATGTGAAATTTAAGGGAATCACCTCTTCAAGAACTAAACTAGTAGCTAGAGTGTAATCTAGTGGTCGAGTTCCATGGTTAGAGACGATAATTCATGTAACTCCTGCTTCAATTGCTGGAAAAATATTCATTGTTGTCCATCAAACACATATATGGAACTTAGAGAGAAATTTTTGGAATCATGTATCAATGAGATACGAAGTTGATTAGAGATAACAATGCACCTGTCATGTACTTGTGAGCTGAACCACTGACAGCTGTAATACTACAATGTTAACTAATCAGACATCTAACTAAGGCTATCAATTGACAGTTTTGTTGTAACTATGGTCGGAGCAACATTTATTTCAAAACCAGTGAAATGTTAGAATGAGGCAGAATTAAGTAGATTTGTAGGTAATATCCTTGAGAAATATGAAATTTGATGCAAATCCAAGTTTTCCAGGTACATTTCTATACTACTTAAACAAAATCAATCGCCAAGGATCTATTTATTCACAAAAGGCCATCTAATATTTTATCACAGACAACTACATGCAAGTAATGATCGATTTATGCAATGAGACCCAAGTTAAAAGGAGAAAGAAACAACCCACAATATTTGATATCCTCATATTTCTCCGCCAAATACACAATTCACTATTACTCATTTCAGACAAATCATGAAATATAAAAAAGAGTGATTTTTTAATAAAGGAAACTGATAAAAGAGTGATCTTTTAATAAATGACAACCAATAAAAGATTGATCTTTTAAGTAAAGGACAACCAATAAAAACTTGGCTACTAAGTAAATCCATACAGATCATTCAAAGAAATGCCAAAAGGTAACAAAAAATTTGTCATAGCTGATTAAAGATCAAAACACACATGCTCTTCACATTTATCCTAATACCACCATATAATTAAAAATAATCACCTATGCATATAAAAGAATATCTCTACGCATCTCTACATCAGTTCTGCAATAGCGCTATGATTAAACACAATACAGAAAATAAGCAGAATAGTAAAATACCTAAAACCAGCCTCACCAACGATTTTGAAAGACATTACAACAGAAACACCAACAAGTCCACAAGAAAGACCAGATGGAAGGTGAGCATATACATCAAATAGATAATAAGATCAATTTTTTGGGTTAATCCCAGTAATAATAATCACAGCAATAATTAACCCATAAATACCCAAAATCCAGCCATAACAACCAAAGCAATTGACTTCATCACCAATTCCGACCTCATTACACCTATTGACGCTACTCCTACCCCACTCTTCGTTGTACCATAAGCTGCACCCATATCTTAATACACAAAAAATAGATTTAGATTCAGAAAAAATTGAAAAAATTATAGCTTAGATCTAATGGAAAAATAGTTACAGGAGAAGACTAAGGCATCTGCAGCGCTGAGGAAGTCAAAAGAAAAGGTGTCGTTGTAACATAAGCTGCACCAACGATGTGAGTTTTCTTCAAACGTTTTCTCCAATTATTCGAGTGAAGGCAAAGAAGGATCACAAAATCACCACCTATCTCAGACGAAGGAGAGACAATGGTGATATCTTTTTTCTGGAAATGAGAAGAAGAGCCAGTAGCATTTAGGGTTTCATTTCTAAGAGTAGCTATTTGGGCAAAGTAACAATGAGGTCTGTGAATTAGATTTATTTGTAATGAGGTTTTTTTTTTTAATCATTTTTATTTTTAGAGCTAAAATGTGTTTTGATGATTAAAGAAGTTATTTTTATAGGAAAAATAGAAATTTCAAGGAAAGTTAAATATATTGGAGGGAAAATAATATTTTAGTGAAAATTTTAGGAAAACTACAAGGCCACACTTGTTAAGTGTTGTTTTTATATTTATAAAAATAGAACACTTCAATAGTGTAGTCATATGTATAAATAGGTGTTGCCAATTAAATCATGATATGACAATGCTTAAAAAGTGTGGTCTATACCACTAAAGAGCACACTTTACAAGTGTTGCCAATATTATTGTAGCCAAAAGCTAATAACTAAGGCTACGCTTCAAAAGTGTACCCAAAAATGTCTTAGGCAACACTTTATAAATGTTGTCCAGATTTAGTGTGGCCTTAGGCCTAAAATGGTGTAGTGAGACTCATAAGTCTAGCATACGTTTTAAAGAAGTGAACCTAAGATGTATGTAATGAAAGGATGTAACCCTAGAAGGGTTAAGTATGAGTGTAAAACACACTAAATGGCCTAGTGCATTGGCATACGATGAAATGATTATTATATAATGAAATGACGAAACCCTAGAAGGGTTAAGTAAGAGTGTGAAACACACAAATGGCCAAGTATATTGGCATATGATGAAATGAACATTCACGTAAAATGGGGTGAGTAATTATGAAGAGCAAATGTGCTAATGTTAATGAATGTGGTAACAACATGATATGAGGCTAATGTAAAAGATGAGAACAATCTCAAATGAGCCTAAGTATATGTTACCAAAACGTACTCACCTATGAGAGTGTAAAGTTAATGACCTAGTTTCTATGAACACTCTAATGAAAGTATTGAGATAAACACACTTAATACTAATGATGAGATGAGAAATCATCTAATGAGCTACGATGTCCTCATACTAGAATCCAGCTTCCATGACGTATGAGTTGAATGTAATGGAACTTTATACTGAGCACCGATAGACTTGCTATGAGCGGTGATGACTTCTTTAGAAAAGGGCGAAGGTTCACGTAACTCTCATGAGATGAGACAGTCCGGCTTGCCGGGTATGGGTCTCCTTATATCTCCTGGTCTTCGAACCTATACTGCCAATATAGGGATCTGGCGGGGTTAAATTCCCATGTACGCTAGCATGTTTTTGGGTCACTTTGGCCGGTGATTCCATCTCTTTTCGGTGTGGGGAGACACTGGATTTCATGATGCTCACATGATCTATGTCGGTTAAAGTTAAAGTTCCCAATGAATGAATGAGGCCAGCCTCAAATGAAGCACATAATGAAATGAATGATACCAAAAGTGTTAGGATAGGATAATCAAGAGGTGAGATAGACTCAGGTAATGACAATAGGTTATTCTTGATCATTGTACAGCGAACTCGATGAAAGTCTTAAACTACACCCTAGGTATAGCTGGTGTTTACACTGTCCTAAGAATGAAATGAAATGAAGTACGTATGAATGAATGAAGAAGACTCTGTGTTTGCTAATGAAGACTCCCTAGTTGAGGTCCCATATGTTGAGCCCTCATTCTGGGAAGTCTTAATGTTAATTCCATGATTCCAAGGTCTCATGGCATATGAATGAATGATATGAAAGATGTTATGTGTTATATGCAATATGATATGTGCTATGTGTAAGATGTTATGTGCTGTATACAGTATGATAATTATGATGATGCATGTTACTCTCACGGAATGACTTTCCTAATCCAAATTTGGAAGGTTCACTAACTTTCCTAATCTCAATTTGGCAAGTCCACTGATTTGACTTTCCATAATCATGTCGTTAGGAAAGAGCTATCTTTTCTCATGCATGTCCTTGGTGTGTGCTTGCATATACCCGTACTTAGTACAAGTGTGTACTAACCCTATACAATTCTACAATTTTAGGTGCAGGCATAGGTGGACGCTAGAGCTACAGGTTGACGCTGAAGCTATCCGACGTCGAGCATTCATCCGGACTTGGTAGGACCTCATGCTTTCGAGGATGCTACCATTTATATTCTAGCTTAGTTTTAGAGTTGAGCTAGTGGAGCATGTTCCACTAGCGTTTCTTTCCTGTTTTATTCAGACATTGTATTGATGCCTTTTTGGCAAGTACATCTTTATTACTATATTACAGTATTTCTTTCATTTGATGATCTTAATATTAGATGGTTGATGGTGAACAATTATGTAATGATGAGAATGTTTAATAAGTATATTAAGAAACAAAAAGTCTCAAATTTTCTGCTAAAATTAACCTAGATGAAGTAAGAATGATGTATGTAGGCTTGTCTGCGACCTCTGAGAGGTCAACGACGCCGGTTTCGTCTGGGGTCTAGATTCCGGTCGTGACAGTAGAAGAAGCTAAATGTTTTTTTTGTAGAAGATGAATGATTCACCGAAGAAGATGACCACTGATACTCTTCACCGAAGCTCAAAGATTATTTTGGAAGGTGAAGGAGAGTTGGGTTCTGGAAATTTAGGGTTAACTGATCAAAATAGAAATATATAACTGCAAAAATTAAACTCTTTGGTTACAAGTTTCCATCTACCAACAAAGACCAAAACATCATCCAAAAAAAAACAAAACATTCCATACTCCTAAAATCACAATGTAGAAAAAAAAGAGAGATAGAGATAGAGAAATGTACAACAAGAATGGTGACAGTGAAAACACCAATGGTAACAAGAAGTAGCTTTTGGTCACGATTACAACAATTCTGAAGCTCCCAATTCAGATTCACAGTTTTGAAAGATTGTTTTAGAAGATGAACCCCAAATTTTGATAAATGGATAAATGTATTTGTAAATGTATTTTTGAGGTTTTGTTGACTAAAATGAAAAAAAAATGCGGGCCTACTAAATTAATGGAGGGAATAAAAGTTTTACATAAATTCGCGGGTTGGGCAATTCTGTTTGAGTTTTCACTTAACCAAACCGTTGCCATAGACTATTTTTTTCCCACGGTTAATAAGTGTGTGCCCATAAATTATCTATTGCGGCGATTATAAAGATGATGCCATGATTTTATTTCAAAAAATATTCTATTAGATCTAAGTATATATTACAACGGTTATAATTGTTGCAACGCATACTCGATTGCCACAGTTGTAAATCTGTTGCCAAATAAGCGTTGCATTAGGTCAAATTTCTAGTAGTGGTTATATATAGACTTTGAATTTACTTGCAAGGTGTATGGCTCATGGAAGGATGCAAGAAAGGTAATTGGTATGGTTTTCATTCTCTTGAACCTTATATATGGTGTGGCATGAATTGTGTATAATGAAATTGGTCTCTTGTATTGATTGAAAGTATAGTCCTCATGAAAACACTATAATTGAGATTGTGAAAGTGCTACCCACATACTTATGATAATTCTAGGATGAAAGTGTATTCTCATCAAATTAATCTAACAGTCTATATTGAATTGTATTGAATAAAAATGGATTACTCTTCACACATGTAGATACAATCAAAAGAACAATGGTAGTAAGTTGGGAAAGTATACTAAGCATGGAGAGGATATGGCCAATGAGGAAAAGACCCTTCAGTTAATGCTAGAGGTTGGGTCATCCTAGTGATGCTCATGATATGGGGACTCCTCCTCTAATGCAATAGGTAGAGTCCTGAGAAATGATCTCCATATCCCTTAACTATGTTCCCCCGTAGGACATAGCTAGTGGATCCACATAATAGCTAGTATGTAGGTTCAACCTTGGCATGTAGAACAACCTTTTTTGGTGTGGGGCTTTGAAACCTGATTCAATGGAAGATCTCATGGTGTATGTCAGTTATGGTTGATCTACCCTAAAGTAATGAAGTAATGAAGAAGTATGAAGTAGTCTATGACATTCTAATGAGTTTACTAAGTAGAAGTGGAGGTATGAGACTTCACTTGTACATTGCACTAGTAGGCTTAGGAGATTGTTGTAGGTGGTTAATTGTTGTTATGAAATTATTATGATAACATGTCTACATAAATGTAAATGTAATGTGTGTTTTTAAGGTGATTTCTATGGGAATTCTTGGTAAGGTTGGTAGTATTGGATGCCAACTCTACATTGCACAAGTGGACCCTAGGAAGTGCTAAGGTCATGCCTTAATTGTAGTTTGGATATTATTGGAGTATTGTTTTATGTGTTATCTTGGTGATGTCAATGAATCTTCAAAACCTCATAAATGCATACTTTACATGAATGTCCTTTTCTAATGATTTAAAGGTTTTTATGCATTTGTCCATACTTAGTGCATTAATTGTACGAACTCTTTTTCTCTTTTTTATATTATGAGTATAGGTTCCGTCTAGTTGGTTGCTCCTCCGTTCTTGTATAAAGCTTGGACTTCTCATCTCCAATACATTGTGGTAGGTACTTAAATATTCGAGGACACATGCACTAGTTGATACTTTATGTTTCCCTCTATTGATGTAATAGAATTAGAAATCTTCTCTTATGTACATTTGTTCTAAAGACTATTGTGTCTAAATGGATAAGGACCCTATTTGGAGACTTTTGTTGAACTCATATTAATAGATGGTGTGTGTGAGACAATATTAGACTATGTTAATGAATTTTCTTAAATTGCTAAATGAGAAGTCTATGTAAATTTCATAAGCGAGAAGTCTAAGTATACTTTATATGTAAAGTTTTAATTTTTCGCATTATTTCAAGTTCATTATGCAGTGATGATTATGCTAAAGGCTTTTATAAGAACCCATCGTGGTCGAGTACGCCGGTAACTCCTCGGGGGTACTCTCTGGTCGTTATGCATGAAGTCCTATACCCCCATTCATACTGAGTAGAACCTCTTGAGAAACCATGCAACTACTACTCTGGGAATTTATCTAATCGATAACCATCACTAAATAGTTATAGTGATGATATATCGTTACACCCCACGCTGCCCGACCATCCTAACCTTGCCAGATTATAGGACATGAATTGTCTAATGGATCCACTAGTCTATTGTGAAAAAATCATCTAAAAAGTATGACCCTTTTCTACCCATGATGGCTACATGGTTTTCATTGAGACTTGATTAATATGAAACTCACATCCCCACATCGGTGCTCAATACTACTCCCAAGAATATATTTAACTTATATGTTTTAAAAACAAGTTCTCCTGTGATTTGAGATTAGTGATCAAAATCTTAGTTCAAAGGCTACCTTGGAAATCTCAGTTTCTGTGATTGCTTTATTTTATAAAGCTATAACTCTTTTATGAAAACTAGCATGAAGGCTCTTTGGAAAACTCAGTTTCCGTCCTTGTTCAAATGTGAAAAACATTTCTGTAAACTTCTTTGGGAAATCCCCATATATTTCTTTGAAGGAAGACCTTCAACTCTTTACTCCTTACTAAGCTTGAAACTTGAGTCTTAAAACGACTCTTAGGTAATACTTAGTTCCCTTATAACTTTTTGAGAAACAAACTCAACTCTTTATTTCTTACATAGCATGAAACTTGAGTCTTAAAACAAAGTTAAAACATTGATAAAGACCCTGGAAAACTCTTAAAAACTTTGTTTTGACTTGCTTCATAACTTCTAGACTTGTCTCTTAACTTCTTTGACTTTGATCTTAACTTTCCTTGAATTGGATTATATATTCAAGGTTCATGATCTCATGTTTATGGATGATTTCATGATGTTTATATGACCCTTAGAGTTTTGGATCAACTAAGAATGTGGGTACATCACTTAGATACGAAAAAGTGGGGGTTAAATAGGGTGAACTGGTGTCCTTAGCGCTTTGAGATGCGTGGGGCGCCAATCCTCAAATTTCAGAGGCCAAGTTGGGGCATTCTGGCTGGCGCGCTACCCCAAGGCCCTACAGACAGAGATTGTTTTGTGGGGCGATGAGAGGCATGGCGCCCCGAGGCTTTACGAACATGTGTTCTCTAATTTTCTCCTTCGTTTTTCATCTCTAAACCCTCTAAATATACATGGTTCTTTCCCCAAACACTTAGGATCATTAATAACATCAGTAATTAATAGATTTAACTAAAAAAAAAACCCAAAAACACAAATCAAAGCAACACTAGGAATCCAACAACTCAACCAAAAAGAATTCAATAATGGTTTTCAAGAACATCACTTTTTATAATTCAACCAACTCGAAAATCAATCAACTGAAACAAGTTTGGTTTGTGGGTGAACTGACCCAACACTAAAGGATCTCACATACCTTATAGGGATCACCCTCGATGAATTCCACAAGCCAAACATTGATGATCTTGAATATTCTTGCTTCCTTTGCTCCTTTCTCCTCCATTCTCCTCTTCTTTTCTCTTCTCTAAAAACCCTAACTCTTTTGGTAAAAGTATAAACTGAATCCTATCAGTTTAGATCTTACGAATATTACCAAAAAATGAAACAAAATAAAAGGGTAAGGAAAACACCAAAAAACCCTCTAAAATCCGGATTGGACTTTCCTTATTCCAACAACCCAAATTTCAAAGGGCATAACTCACTCCTGCGAACTCGCAATTGCGCAAACTCGGCGGCGTTGGTAAGATCATTCCAAGGGATTTACAACCATATCAAGAACTACCTCTAACTCATCCAGATCTAGAAGTTATGGCCATTTGAAAATGACCAAATCTCACTTTCTTAACTTTGTCAATTTTCCAGATTTTCCCCTTTCTTTCCAAAAATAAATATATTCAGATTTTAGCCTCTTCTCTATTTGTTTCAAGTTGCAAAATGGTACAGTATCTCCCCCTGGGGAACATTCATCCTGAAGGAGATTACTCTTACTAAGCTAAGGATGTAACATCTATTTCAAACCCCCAACAAGGTAATGCAAGCAACCAACATGCGTACTCATAACTTAAGAGGTACTAAGAAGAAAATTAGTACCTTGGTATGCATTTTCTCTGGATTTAAAGAGATCTTGATATATCTTCTTTCTATCCTCTTTAGTTTCTCAAGTAGCTTCTCCACAAATTGATTTCTCCACAGAACTTTGACTTGATGCTAATTACTTAGTTCTCAACTCGTGAACTTGGCGATCTAGATTCTTAAACAGGACCTCCTCATAACACAAGCTATATTGATACCAACATCCTCAACTGATATGATAAGTGAAGTACCTCCCATGCACTCCTTCAACATGGAGATATGGGACACCGGATAGACTGTTGCTAACTCTTGTGATAGCTCTAACTCACAAGCTACATTGACATTCCTCTAGGATATTCTGTAAGGACCAATATACTTGGACTGATCTTCCCCTCATAACACCCTTCATGGGTGAAACTTTTGAAGTAACTCAATCATCTATCTTGTCACGACTTGAATCTAGACCCCAGACTAGACCGGCGTCGTTGACCTCTCAGAGGTCGCAGACAAGCCTACTTACGTTATTCTTACTTTACATAGGTTAATTTTAGCGGAAAATTTGAAACTTTTTGTTTCCTAACATACTTATAAAAACATTCTCATTAAGACGTAATTGTTCACCATAAACCATCTAAGATTAAGAGATAAGCAACTGAAAGGAATAGTTCAATAAACATAATTGTATAATTGCCAAAATGGCCCAATACATAGTCTGAATAAAATAAGAAAGAAACGCTAGTGGAACATACTCCACTATCTCAACTCCTAAACTAAGCTAGAACATAAAATAGTAGCATCCTCGAAAGCATGAGGACCTACCAAAGCCGGATGAATGCTGGACGTCCGGATAACTGCAACGATGATCCTGTAACTTTATCGTCCACCTGTGCCTGCACCTAAAATAGTAGAGTTTGTATGGGGTTAGTACACACTTGTACTAAGTATGGGTATATGCAAGCACACACCAAGGACATGCATGAGAAAGAATAGCTCTTTCCTAACAACATGATTTTTGGAAGTCAAGTCAGTGGACTTGCCAAATTGAGATTTGGAAAGTTTCCAAATTTGGATTAGGAAAGTAAATGATCTTTCCAAATTTGGATTAGGAAAGTCAGTGAGCTTTCCAGATTTGGAATAGAAAAGTTATGCCATGAGAATAACATACATCATCATACTTTTCACATTTGCACACAGCACATAACATTTACACATAGCACATATCATATAGCATACAGTACATTTTTGCATGTAGCACATAACTTCGTTCATATCATTCATTCATATGCCATGAGACCTTGAAATCATGGACTTGATATTAAGACATCCCAGAAATGAGGGCTCAACATATGGGACCTCAACTAGGGAGTCTTCATTAGCAAACACAGAGTCTGCTTCATTCATTCATACGTACTTCTTTTCATTTCGTTCATAGTCCAGTGTAACCACCG
>JABWTJ010001122.1:0-124021 GCA_016801875.1 Solanum sitiens
GCAAGCATTTCAAATTCTGCTTATATTGTTGAGTCTATTAATTTGTGGCATAGTAGACTAGGTCATGTTAGTATTGCGTCTATTAAAAGGCTCAGAAAAATGGAATTAATTCCTATGATAAAAACTGATGATTTTTCTAAATGTCCTGTGTGTGTAGAAGTAAAACATGCCAAGAAACCTTTCAAATCGGTTGTCAGTAGAAAGACTGAATTACTTGAACTAATACATTCAGATTTAGCAGATTTCAAGAACACTTTTAGCAAAGGTGGAAGAAAGTATTACATTACTTTTGTTGATGAATTTTCTAGATACACTAAGGTATATCTTCTTATGTCTAAAGATGAGGCTGAAAGTATGTTTTTGAAATTCAAAGTAGAAGTGGAAGATCAATTAGACAGGAAAATCAAGAGGTTTATATCTGATAGGAGTGGTGAATATAGTACTAAAACTCTAGAAGATTTTTGTGAGAAAAATGGTATTATACATGAGGTTAGTGCTCCATATAATCCCCAACAAAATGGATTAGCCGAACGGAAAAATAGAACCCTTAAAGAAATGATGAACTCTATGCTTTTAAGATCTGGTCTATCTGACAATATGTGGGGAGAAACAGTCTTGTTTGCATGTTATATTCTTAATAGAGCTACGCATAAGAAGTTAGACAAGTCCTCATATGAGTTGTGGAAAGGGTTTGCTCCTAACTTGAAATTTTTGAAAGTGTGGGGTGTTTGGCTAAGGTTGGTCTATCTGATTTTAAACGAGTAAATGTTGGATCTAAGACTTCTGATACTGTCTTTATTGGTTATGCTCAAAATAGTGTTGCATATAGGTTTATGTCTCTAAGTGACCATTCTATTTATGAATCTAGAGATGCAGAGTTTTTAAAGCATATTTTTCCTTTGAAACATAATGTGCAGTGTGATATGCAAAATAATGCTTCTGCATCTATGTCAAATAATTCTCATGTTGTGCCTTCTTCTAATGTTATTTCTAATGAGCATGAAAATGAACTCAGAAGGAGTAAAAGACGTAGAACTAAGACTAGTTTTGGTCCTGATTTTATCACTACTTTCTTATCTGAAAATTTTGATATTAATATTTTAAATGACGAATTAGTGTCTATCTATTTAATAGAAGAAGACTCTAAGACTTATGATGAAGAAATGAGATCAATAGATGTTATATTTTGGAAAGAGGCTGTTAAAAGTGAATTAGACTCTATAGTCTATAATCACACTTGGGACTTGTATGATTTAACTAAAGGTTGTAAGCCCATAAGTAGCAAGTTGATATTTAAGATGAAATTGAGACCTGATGGTACAATTGATAAATATAAGGCTAGACTTGTAATTAGGGGTTTTAACCAAAAGAAAGGTGTTGATTACTTTGATACTTATTCTCCTGTGACTAAAATAGCGACTATTAGAACTCTTATTGCTTTAGCCGCTATTCATGATTTAGTGGTACATCAAATGGATGTTAAAATAGCATTTCTAAATGGTGATTTAGAGGAAGAGATCTATATGACTCAACCTGAGGGTTTTGTGGTTTCAGGACAAGAGGACAAAGTATGCAAACTGAGAAAGTCCTTGTATGGACTAAAACAAGCACCTAAACAATGGTATGAAAAATTTAATATCACATTAGTGGATAATGACTTTGTTGTAAATTCATCTGATACATGTATTTATTCTAAGATGATAGATTCAGATTGTGTCATTATATGTTTATATGTAGATGACATGTTAATCTTTGGTCCTAATGTGAATGTTATTAATGAGACTAAGAACTTTTTGTCTTCTAAATTTGAAATGAAAGACCTTGGTGAAGCAGATGTGATTTTGGGAGTTAAAATCAAAGGAACTCCTAATGGTTTCTCTTTGTGTCAGTCTCATTACATTGAAAAGATATTGAAAAAGTTTGATTGTTTTGATATAGTTCCAGTGAGAACTCCTTATGATCCTAGCGTACACTTGAAAAAGAATAAAGAATCAAGTGTTTCTCAAAATGAATATGCTAAAATAGTTGGGAGTGTAATGTTTCTTATGAACTACACTCGGCCTGATATAGCTTATGTAGTTAGTAGATTGAGTAGATATACTCATAATCCCAGTAGTGAACACTGGAATGCTCTTCATCAGTTACTAAGGTATTTGAGAGGTACTATGAATTGATGTTTCCATTTTAACAAATATCCTGCTGTTTTAGAAGGTTTTTGTGATGCAAACTGGGTAACTGACAGTGATGAAGTTAGCTCCACCAGTGGCTATGTGTTTACTTTGGGTGCAGGTGCTATTTCGTGGAAGTCTTCCAAACAGACTTGTATAACACGTTCTACCATGGAATCAGAATTCATTGCTCTCGAGTTGGCAGGGCAAGAAGCTGAGTGGCTGAGAAATCGTTTGGCAGATATGCCTTTTGTGGGGAAGACAAGCTTCACCAATTTCTCTTCATTGTGACTCACAATCAGCAATTTGAATCACCAAAAATAGTGTGTACAATTGAAAAAAGAGACACATTCGCATCAGGCATGATGCAGTTAAACAGTTGTTGAAACTGGGTGTTATTTCCTTGGAATATGTAAGGTCCGAAATAAATTTGACGGATCCTCTGACCAAGGGCTTGACAAGGAAAATAATCCTTGAAACGTCGAGGGGGATGGGGCTAAACCCATTGATTGAGGTAATGTGGTGGACCTGTTAGACCTCAATATACACCACATTTTCCATCCCTCTGGCGTGACGCAGTGTTTTATAAGGTTGAGCTTATTTTGCTCTTAATGATTCTATAGCCGTACGGTGGTCTATTTGAGATAGACTTGATGGAGTCACCTGCGTGAGTGTAAAGGTGTGGTCGCCTTTTATGAAAGATTTGGGTCGTCTTTCTAGAGCAATCATAAGACCCAAGGTGTGTGTGCATGACAATAAAAGCACTTTGTATCGCGGAGGTTCCTTAAAATTTAAGGATATGGTATGTGTTATGAGGGTCTCAATTAGTATCCGCTCAGTTCAAGAGTACTTAAGTTTGTGGATAGTAAGTTGTTGCCTCATATCACTACGTGTCAATTCAAATCGAAAGATATTGACACGTAAGTACATGTTCGTTCCTTTTGTCCAAAATTTGTTCTTACCCTTTAATTTGTCTTTGCATTATTGGGGGTTATTGAGTTAATTAATGTTGAGTTAATTATTCTAACTTTATTAACTAAATGTAATGCAACAAGACAAATACAAATTACGTTTCAAATGTGAAGATACATCCGTTCCAAAAACCAAAGTGATGTAATGGCCTTTAATGTCATTAACCTTGACAATAGGTTTCTAAAAATTAAACTCTCCTATTTTCAACTCCTTCTTTTGCAATCCTATATAAGAAGAGGATTTGGGGGAACATAAGATAACACTACCAACACAAACAAAAAGAAGAGAAAAACATTTCCCTCTTTTCTTATCTTATTCTTAGAATATTTTTTGGGCAATTGGTTTTGAGCAACCTTCAAACTCTCAGCCACAAGTGCACGTGTTTGAGAGTAACTGTGGAACCTTGGGGAGCGACCGGCTGCAGCGATTTGTACCGGAGTCAAGCCGAAATCGCTTTCAAGGCAGTGGCTTGCCACGACACAGTGTTTGTGATAAGTTATTTACTATTTTATAATTCTATTCTAATATTAATATTGTAGTATTTTTCCCAACAACATATAAGGGTAAGACGGTCATTATCTACAAGAAGAAGATGAAGTTGGCAGCTATCATATACTCATGCTCGAATTATGACACATTTTAAATGTAATTAGGTAATAAAAGTACTTTAGAAAGTTGGATGATTGAGATGACATAATTAGATAATCAAAGTTTTTTATTTATGAAACTCCATATTAATCAAAATCAGATAATTAAACTGAAGCAGATATAGTATACCTAATTGAAATGAAGCTTTATATGGTTCCTATTTAAGCCTTGTGCCTTTTAACAATAGTTTTAACATGCAATAATCTACATAGCTAAAAGAAAATTCTTCTCTAGATATGGATTCACAAGTTCATATTACCTCAAAATCCAAGTCCATCATTGACGATTTTGAAAACATGGAAATGACACAATTTGATGAAGACACACTAAGAGAGCTACTTGAAGAGCCTATTCAAGAGGTCCAAGAATAAAGTGTGGATTCCTCAACACAACCTTTGGTGGTAGAATTCGCCCCGCATTTTACAATAGATGAATCATCATCTTCGAATTCTCTTAAGAAGATCGAGTATTGCACCGATGATAATAAATGGAAAAAAATGATGGAGTCGTCTCTCAACGATACAATAACCTTCACTTCGGAGAGAGTAACTGAGTTTTTTGATATTCGAGAGTTTGGCCTATGGCATGACATGATTTATTCTCATGACTTGTACTATGCAGTTCCATCGGATGATATAGGGTATGATGATAGCTTGTGGTATGACATGAGCTCTTAAGGATTATTCATGCTTTTCTAAGATAAGCCATGAATTAAAATAAAATAAGGAAAAATTAGCAAAATAGTCAAAATTAATAACTTAATTAGTAAAATCCTCACTACTTTAAAAATATTAGTAAAAATGTTACAAATGTCATTATTTTGGAAAATAATATGTATCCTAATTAAATCCCTATTTTATCTCCTATTACCTACACATTTCCAACTAATTTTATACATAAAGAAAGAAAGTATTTTACATACCTTTACCCATGTATATCTCATAGATCACGTTACCCAACTATCTCATTGTTCACGTTTCCCCGTATCTTTCTCTTCCAAATTTATCTCAATGTAAAAAAAAAGTTTTTCCATATTATCTTCAAACCTTCAATTCCCTATTATCTTCTACCAATATTCCTCTTATCTTCTACCATTTTATTTGTTGTTTTTTAATCTTCAAATACTGGATTCACACAAATCCTACTAATTAAGGTATTTCATCGTTATCTTCTTTTTTTAAAGATTTATTTTCTTATTTTATTGTTTTCTAAATCATTCATATTTTGTGAAAGTGGGATAATTCACAATTAGACCTCTAAAACACTCTTCAATGGATGATTCTAAGAGAGTTACTAGAGGTATTCGCCTTAATCATCAGATTTCTAGTGATTTTCCATCTTTTAATATATGTATTACTCAAGAAATAGATGATAATGTAGGATCCACTTCTAAAATGATTGAAGAGAGACGATCAAAAGAGAGTCTTCCTCAAATTCAGATTGAAAACGTAATATCTTCGTCTAGTCGGAGGGTACAAAAAAAGGACGGAGAAGACGAAATAGTTGATGAAGAGGTATTTAATTATATTTGTTTCGATTTTTGCATGTCGAGTTTAAGTTAAAGAACAATTAGTTCAACAATTTGTATTGAATATATTTGTAAATGTCTTATGTACACTGTATAATATTTGTTAGTTTGTATTTTGTATTTTCGTTGCTTTTTAATGAATTTTAATTGGATTGTTTGTATTCACCGTGGTGTATTTCTTGGATTTGTGTTGTATGCTATGTAATTTTCATATTTTTGTTGTACTTGTGTTGTATGCTATTTATTAATGAATTCATCTTGGGTGGTTTTGAATTTGTGTTTTATGCTATGTAAATACACATTGTAATGCTATTTGAATATTTTCAAAATTAAAGTAAATACATTTTAATTTAAGGATACATTTAACATGAATATGATATTTATTAATGAATTTTAATTGGATTCTTTGTATTCACCGTTGTGTATTTGTTAGATTAGTGTTGTATGCTATGCAATTTTCATGTATTTGTTGTATTTGTGTTGCATATTATTTTAATGAATTCAGTTTGGATGGTTTGTATCAGTTAGTAATTAAGCACTTTGTAATGTTATTTACATGTTTCCAAAGTTAAAGTAAATACATATTAATTGTATTCACCATATTCTTACATATGTCATTTACTCAAGGTAATGCATTTGCATGCAAATATCTACCCAAAATTGCACCCCACATTCACTGTTATGTTAATCATGAAATTAAAATTCAAATGTCGAATCATCTTACTGTGCAACAATATATCAGTTTTGTAAAAATACAATATATGAAGTCTGCCAACATATATATATTCACAACAATAACTTACAAGATACATAACATTCATCATATCCATTTCAATAAGGGTTAACAATTTTTTTGTATCCAAGTACTTGTTTCATGTTATGAACAAAACTATAGTTTTTACATCATGTTACCAGCAAAATTGCATTCTTCATATTTCAAAGAAGTCACTCAACATATACGTACACTAAACAAATATTGAAGTTGTATCCATTTCAGAACAATCACTTACAACATACATTACATTGATCGTATCCATTTCGATAAGGGATATAACTTATTTAAATAAACTAAAATTAAATGAAATTGCATATTGTCATCAAAAGATTGTATCTGCTCCATTTCGTATTTTGTTAGGGATACAATTTATTTCAAAACATTAATCATGTATTCCAACAAAAACATTGGTATTCATATTAACCAACCAAAACATAAAATCCACAAACCAAATATTCATACGTTATTCATAGTTCATACAATTTACAACGAAAACAGAATAGAGATGAAATCAGAAAATGGAGGAAAACAGACTACTTGATTTCGTATTATATCTTTTTCAATTATACGAAAACAGAATACTATGATTTCCGATTATTTTCAATTAAAATTTTAATTGTTTTAAGCAATTAGAAAAAGAATAAGGAAGAAGCAATTACCTCGTCAAATTTATATTTAAACAATTTATTCAAACTTCTAGTAGCAAAAATCTTTCTTAGGTTTGTTCTAATATCTTTCGTATCAATCAGGAACAAAAAAGATTTTTGAATTGTATGGGAATATTGAAAATCAAAATTTGAGAGAATTCATCAGTTATGCGAGTGTCATTTGATTTGTTGGATTTTTGAATTTTTGTAACTGATGAGAGTTTTAAGCAATACTTCATCTTTACTTTTTAGTATTTTTCTCTCCCCTTAATTTCTCCTTAATTTCTCCTTTCAGTTTTCAAAATATTTGTATTCTCTCAATTAAAATAAATAGAAAATAAATAAAAAACGATACATAATAAACTAAAATTGTGACATTTTATTTAAATAATGAAAGTATTGACAATGGGTCCTATTAAATGTCAAAATAATGACATTTTGAAAAAAATTCCCTATCTTAAATGGTCATTCAATTATTTCTTCTCTTAGAAAGTCGCTCGACTTTCAATCTTGACTCAAAAGTTCCTCAACTATTCACTTTTTCTCAAAAAAGTTAATCAACTTTGAATTTTATATCAAAAGTTACACAATTATCCACTTTTTTCTTAGAAAATTACTCAACTCATTAAATTTATATTTTAACTAAGATATGCTGATATAGATTTTTTATTTAGAAGCCAATTATTTTTTTAGAAAAAAATAATCATTAAACCATTTAATTACCCGACCTAATAAAAATATAATATTCTCTCTCTCCTTCTCTTGCGAATTTCTTTTTTCTGGTTCTCGTTTGTAGAAACAGAATTTTCTTCACTTTCCAAAACAACTGAAGAATGGTGTGTCAGGAACAAAAATCTTGATTGCTTGGAAGATCCACAAGCAATCAAATAATTAGTAAAAATAGCATTTGCCTCAATCAAGAAACAGGACAACACAAAAGTTGCAACCAAATGCACCTATAGCCCCATTTTAACAAACACCTGGTGGGCATAAGAAATTCCAAATTCCCCACGGAGAATTAAACACTGTTCTTGCAAACCATCAATATATATATAGAGAATGTGATGTGACACCTCTCTATGGCCTTTATTATTATTATTTTTTTTGACATTTTTTCTTATTTATTTTAATTATTTTTTCTTGTAAAATTATCTTCTTTACTTATACCTCTTCAAGTATATAAATTCTATTCTTAAATTAGTATTGATAATATTCATAACTTTCAAACCTTTCATATTCATAACTTCTAATTATTTAATGTGGAATGTTATATTAACACTATAAAATCACACTAAAGTTGTGTGTTATTTTGTAGTCATCTTTGGTCAGAGAATTAGTGAAAGACCTGTTAAAAGTTTTGTAAGCTTTGAGGTGCATTATCTTTTCCAAATATGATTTCATATATTACTTATAATTTGCAAGTAAGACTAAAATGTCAAAGCATATTTTTGTTTCTTCTAGATAAATTATTTTGTTTTGTTATCTTTTAGATTTATTTAGGACTAATAATCTGTTGGTTATTATTTTTCTCAACTCTAGTATATAGGATGAAAAGAAATCATTATATTGATTATTCTTTCTTTTTAAGCAACAGTAATGTTTCTATTGTATTATTTCCCTTTGAACTATTTATGTTTTGTCAAAAATGATTATAGTGTAAGAGGATTTATGATTTAATGCAATTTTCTCCTTATTCTTTATCTTTTTCTTCTTTTGCTAAATTTTTTTAAAACTTATTTAATCATATTTTGCAGATTATAGGAGATATATCTATAATGAAAGTGTTAGACATTCTTGCATAATTTGATTTTACAAGGTAAAATAATTTGATATATCTAGTATAATTACAACTCTTTCTTTGTTTAAATCATACATTTAATATTATTTATTTGTGTTCGTGAAGATATAAATCCTGAGTTTTTTTAAAAAAAATACTTAATTCTTGTCACGTCCAGAGCCTACACCCTGGACGTGGCCGGCACCCAACGACCATTGCTGGCCTTGAGCGAACCATTGGCCTGGCTTACTTAATCCAGTGGAAGACTATACTAATCTCAAATAAAGAATTAAAGGCATTATCATAAGATAACTTAAATAACTGTCTTGGACAAAATGACACTTAAATCTCAATACTGTAATATGTGAAGTATAAGATAAAGGAGACTCCAAAACTGAACTACTACATTGTCTATGAAGCCTCTAAACTGACTGAGATGGATGTTGGGACAAACCCCACAACATACTAATGAACTAAGCTAGAAATCAATAAAAGGGATGTCTCCCGAATGCAAGGAGGCTTACCAAGTGACTGTGGAATGCTCAACTAGATCAACGGTGCGCTGCGTGCTGATCCTTGTTACCTGCATCTGCATTATGAAACGATGTAAGCCAACTGGCATCAGTACATTGAATGTACGAGTATGGGAGTTGGAAACTAACAACAACTTAAGCTTGAGGGGATTTAGATGAACTTACCTTGGCTCTGCTCAACTCAAGAATATGCTTAACTCCAAGTATGTATATAAACAATTTAAAACACATGCGATATATATATAAAAATCGTAAAACAATAAAACAACTTAGTTCGTTAAACAAATGCAATAACAAACTCAACTTTACTTATATATGAAAGTAATATAACTTTGGTGGGAGATCTTTTAACCGACAACCATCACTTGAGCCTAAGTGATGATACAACGTTTTACCTCACGCTGCCAAGGACCATCCTATACCTTGCCATTTGTATAGGACCTTAATATAACTTAGTGGATCTAGTAGCTCAACTTACGTGATCATCTAAAAAGTATGACCCGTCAATTCCCATGATGACTTCATGGTTTACATGGAGACTTCAGTTAATATGATCTTTTATCCCCACATCGGTGCTCAATACTACTCCCAAAATATACTTTAGCTCATACTTTTAATAGAACTTCCTTCTTTTGGATTGAGATAATTTACTGAACCCTTTAGCTTTAAAAAACTTCATTTGGAATCAATATTCCCCTTTTA
Organism: Solanum sitiens; assembly: GCA_016801875.1. Classification (NCBI taxonomy): domain Eukaryota; kingdom Viridiplantae; phylum Streptophyta; class Magnoliopsida; order Solanales; family Solanaceae; genus Solanum; species Solanum sitiens. Next base: position 9,751 of record JABWTJ010001122.1, read on the forward strand.
GTTCAAAACTCTTTTGGGACTCTTAGTTTCCTCTTAACTTAAATGTGAAAATATTTATAAACCTTTAGGGAAGTACTTAGTTCCCCTATACCCTTTGAGAAATGAACTTAACTCTTACTCTTTACTTGACTTAAAGTTTAATCTTAGTTCAACTTGTAACTTGAGACTTAAACCAAAGTTAAAATGATTGTTTAAGACTCCTTGAAAACTTTAAGAACTTACTATGACTTGCTTCTTAACTTTTGAACTTGACTCCTAACTTTCTTAACTTTCCTTGAATTGAATTATGGATTCAAGGATCATGATCTCATGTTTATGGATAATTTTATGATGTTTAGATTTCCTTTAGAGTGTCAAAATCAACTAGGATGATAGGTACATCACTTAGGAACTAGTACGAAAAGATAGGAAAAGAACGGGGTCTGTAGGGGGTCTTGGCACTCTGAGAGGCACGGAGCGCCAGAGACTGACGGACAAAGTCTGTCCTCAGGCGCTCTGGCTGGAGCGGAGCACCAGAGACTGACGGACAGAGCTTGTCCTGAGGGGCTCTAGTAGGCGCGGCACCCCAGGGCCTATCAAACGGGTTTTCCGACTTTTCTTCTCCGATTTCCAATTCTAAACCTCCAAAACTTCCATGGATCCCACCCAAACACTTAGGATATCTAAATACTTCATTACCCAATAAATTAGACCCAAAAACAGTCTGGAAACATGAATCAAATCTACTAGAGATAAACTACAATTCAACCAACAAGAATTTAATGAATTTTCATCAATAACTCCCATATTCATCATTCCATATACTCTAACTTGATGAATTGAAAAAAATTGGGTGTGGGTGAAAGGAACTAACACCGAATGATCTCACATACCTTGATAGGGATCACCCTCGACGAAATCCACGCAACGATCTTGGCGTTCTTGGATAATTTTTTATCTTTCTCTTTTTTTCTCTTTTCTCCCAAGCCTTAATCGTTCTTAGTTTTTCTAAAACCGATTTGGGACTTGGTTTTACACCTAATATAACCTTAAAACGAATTAGGAAATACTAGGGTGAAAAGATAACTTTACCCTTATTCAAATTCGGATTGGACTTTCCTCAGTCCAACAATCCACTTCCAAAAGGCATATCTCCCTCACACGACATTCGATTTTCGCAAATTCGGAGGCGTTGGAAGATCTTTCCAAGGGATTTTCAACCATATAAATAACTCATCCAAACTCCTCCTGACCTGGAAGTTATGGCCGTTTGAAAATGACCAAAATTCACTTTTGAAAGCTGAAAATTTTCCAGATTTTCCTACTTATTCCAAAATTGATTATTTCTTGGTTCTTAACTTATTCTTAGTTAATTCAAGTTATGAGATGTTACAATTCTCTTTAGACCTCTACGTAATTCTTAGATAATTTGATTATGTTATAATGATAACAGTCTTCAAAAATATTATTTGTTCAGGTAAATTCATCTCTCACATTTTTGTTGATAATATTAATTTTGGAAATACAGTTTGTTTTATTAAAAACAATTTCTTTATTAATGTATAAAATTGCAATCTATAAATTTTTATTTTTTATTGTTTTATAGGAGATTTCATGTTTTTTATTAATAAGTCAAGTTGCAAACTTTATAATTTTTATATTTGTTGTTTTCTAGGAGTTCTCAAGTTATTTAAAAATTGCGATAAATTTTAATGTTTAAAATATAGTTGGTTTCCTTGCTTTCTATTTATTTATAATTAAATATTTGTCTCAATAACTATAATTTGATTGTCTTATAATTTTCTATAATTAATGTTCTTTATTAATGTAATAACGTATAAATATTACTCCTATTATGTTACAAACAAGTCCAAAGCCATATTGTTAATCCTCTTTATTCTTAGGAATTTATTATATTGAATGTAATATTTATTTAAATTGTGAAATATACTTTTTTAGTTGTAGAAATAAAGCAAAATAAGACAAGAGATATAGAAGGTGAAAGCAATAGAAATAAGGAGACAAAAGATGAGAACTTTTCTTATTATTTCAAAAGCTCCGAGCAAATCTTCTAGAGAGCGTACCCGCTTTGAACCCAAATACGTTACCTACAATTCTTCAAAGTATTCACCAAATCTTTCAATGTATACAATATGAACCCTTATGCCTCTATTTATAGTGTAACATAGAGTCATACAAAAGGTTAGTCATAAATATGACATTAACATGAATATAATGGAGGAGATTATGAAAGTTAAAAGCTACAAGAATAATGGTTATAAAGTTGGTGGTTATGCAGTTTATGGTTATCTTCATAATGGAAGAAAGTAATGGAGATAATGGGTGAATAACTTCTTGGTGTAGTGGACATCCACAATATAATATTTTATAATACTCCCCCTTGGATGTCCATAGATAATATGCCTCGTTAAAACCTTACTTAGGAGAAATCCCGTTGGAAAAAAAATCCTAGTGAAGGAAAAAGAGTAAATATATCTTTTAATATGCTTTGAATGGTGCCTCGTTAAAACCTTACCAAAAAAATCCATTTGAAATAAAACCATGATTAAGGAAAAGAGTATAACACGTATTTTTCTTTCCCTGATAAAAATATTACTTGATATCTCGAAAATAATGCATTTCAATCTTGTATCACAACTTCTCAAATATTGATGTTGGCAATCCTTAGTGAATAACTTTACAAGATTATCACTTGAATGCATCTTTGAATGTCTTTCTCACCATTTTGTTAAAGATCATGTGTGAAAAAGACTTTTGGGGAAATATACTTTGTCCAATCTCTTTTGATTGTATCCTCCATTCAATTGAGCTATACATCATTTTCGTATATTGTGGCTAGAATATCCTTTTCAAAAGAAAATTATGTATTTCCTAAATATGATAGATCATGATTCCAACCAAACACAGTCCCGACTTATTTATAAGTCAATATTATTTCAGCATGATTTGAAGAAGTGGCTACTAGTGTGATTCTTTGAATTTCCAAGATATTGTTGTGTCTTCATATGTAATATTAGTCCATTTGTGATCGAGCTTTATGAATATCAAATAAATATTCTCCATTTACATAATCAAATCATTTATGACTCGGGAATCAGTCATTTTAATTTTATTCAAGCTCATCTTTTCTTTTGAAAAAAAATCACACATCTTCTATGTATTGACTCACTTGCTTTGCTGGCTTCTTGTCATAACTTGAATGATACTATGAGAATCTTTTCACATAACTTTTGTTATGTATATCAAATAATCTTCTAGCATTTGCATAATCAGCAATCTGTAAGTGCACCAATTATACTAATACATGATATTTTAAATCATTTTCATGAGATCAAAAATATTTTTTTCTCTGTGTTATGAAGTCTCAAAACCATTGGATACTCAATGGAATTGCTTTAACACCTTTTAAATTCTTCAAAGATTTTCATTTAACCCTCATCGTCAAGTTAGACACAATAACCATTCATTATGTATATTCAAGTATTCCATCTATTGCCAGACTGAAACAAGTCTTATTGCATCCAGCACTAGAGAATATATCTCCATTTAATAATGTCAGGATTTTTGCGAAAACGCTTTATGCCCCGAGGCACAAACCTTACTTATATCTTACAATTATACTTTCACACAATGATGCATTTGTACCCCATTGACATATATTTTGATCTATGAACTATAAGTTCAAAAACATCACTTTTCTAAGTGAAACAAAATATACTTGAATAGTGCATTTTATTTGGCTAATCATTAATCTGTCACACTATATGACATGTTCAAATTTAAGATCCTCGTAATTATTTATAGCATTGTGTGCTACTTCATATCAAATATACCGGCGACGGTCATTTTGATATTGATTCCAATATGACATAACATATTAGGATCTCTTCATTTTCTTTAAAAACATTTTCAGGTACCTGAACCTTTGCCAAGGTTTTATGAAGTGTTATGTCATAGTTCTCTTTCAAAGCACTTACCTCATTATCATAACCATTTTGATAATTTGTTCCTCTCCTTTCTCAAGGAATTTTATGTCAATCAATTGGTCTATCACGCTTCTGGAGTACCATAGACTTTGTCCTTCAAGGAATATTTATTGGAGCATTTACAATTTAATTAAAATATTGTGTTAGCAAATATATCCGACAAATTATTTACAACATTTTGCAAATGAATTATCTCTTGAACTTCAAGTTCACATTTTTTTAATGAGGATCTAGATAATTCACCCACACATAATTTCAGCTGCTAAATATATCTCCCCTAATGTTAGGAAATCTAAAATTTACCCCTAACCTCATTTGGGGATCCATCTTTCTGCGTGGTGGAGCAATAAAATCATATGTGCACACATCAAATATTTAGATGGAAATTATTTGATTCCTGACACTGAACCAATTGTGATGGGAGAACCTTGTTGTCTTGATGCATACATGTTAAATAAACTCATTTCATACCAAATTTTATTTGAGAGATTTGTTCTCACAATTAGTGGTCTAGCTATAATTGGAGGCAAACAATTTATGTTAAACCAACCAGTATTATCAACATTGTTTTATTGTTTGGAACTATTCTTTTAATTTAACAATTTCAGCAAACAACCTTACAAAAACCAATTTGTAAGTTGATACAAATGCAGATGTTACCATACCATAGACGCATCTATTAAATCATGATAGTAAATGGTCCACATGACAGATGAACGGACCCATATTCACCTTTTTATATGTTCCAAATATTTTCAGGGCATAAAATCTCAACCTTAGCTAGTACAATGATCATTTTATCACGAGAACAAGCTACAAAAGAAAGTTCTTGAAGAATCTTTTATTTCTTCAACATATATATAGCCACGTGAATTCTCAAATTTCTTTTGAATCACATTTGAATCAGAATGACCAACCGATTATGTCAACTGATATTTATTCTAGTAAATTTGTAGTTTACTTTTGCATGTGATTCCATCATCATGCCCATGTTTGTATACAACAAACAAGAGAAATAAAAAGGGTAATCTGATACATAAATATTTATAACCCACTTTTGTTGTAGTAATTTGAAGATATTAAATCTTCCTATAATTTATAGTCTCAATATAATATTTTTCTTTTCAATTCTTTCGACACTTAAAAAATTTCTTTTGAGACTCACTACAATCCGAATATTATGAATAATTTCATTCCTTTGGATATTAACAAATTAGCCCTTTAAGAACTTTCAACTAATTTTTTGTACTACCACAAATTTCACAACGCCATTCTTTTGGTGACCATCTCCTTCCAGGAGAAAATTATTATTATTGTCATGGTTAAAATTATCACATGCAAGACTTATTTCTTGAACTAATGATAAATTTGTTTGGTTATAGCCACAACCATTATAGGAAAGAACTATTTCTTTCTTTTATCCTTTAATACTTCATAATTTAAAATATCACAATATTTGTGTCGTACTTAAAGTATATGACTAAATGACCAACAACAATGTGCCCAATAACTTCCCATACCACTTTGATGGAGAAAAATTATATTCACATTTGAAGGAGTATCTTAAGAAACAATGTATCCAATAACCTTTCATACAACTTTAATGGACAAAATTACCTTCACATTTGAAGGACATCTTAAGAACCCATAATGTTCTTCCTTTTCATTACCACAATGATGATCATTAATATTTACCACATTCATATTCATACATTCAATCACTTGTCGTTTTTCAAACATATTATGCACTGCTACCACATTCACATTAAAAAATGGAGCAAATTAATTGGGAAAAATTCATGACTTTCAGCAAAAGTATATAACTTTATGTTAGTCATCATCACCATAGTGAATTAGGACTAGAACACAATGTCTTACCATATGAAGACACCTTTGGTTATAAATTAATGAGACTTGAACCCAACTTCTTATTATCATGATGCACCGAGACTTTAACTTGATGTCTTACTCACTTGGTGCGGTGAAACTTGAATCATCGTCTTACCCTTAATCAATGTCTTAATAAACAAAATGCATTATCAAATTTCTTTTTATAGATATTGAGTACCATAAATAAAATCTGAATTTAACTTAAAATTGAATAAAAATGAACAAAACTAATTATTTAGAACCACATGTTAGAACCATATAAAAATCCCAAGTAAAATAAATTAAAACATTTTAATACTCCCTCACAATATTGTTATGAAGATTATCATAATTCACTAACCATTTTAATTTACCATAAAAACAAACTTTGTAAGTACAAATAATATATTAACAGCTCAACAAGTAAATATTTAGATAAAGAAAAATAAAGAGGTGCAAAAGTACCAACAATAATAATCCAATCAATATATATCTGCCACATAACTCAATAAAACAAGATCATAAAGAATAATTTCTTTACAAATTGTTAACTTACATAACTAATTTTACTTTTTAATATATAAGTGATCAAATTAAAAGTTTGCTAAAAGTAAAAGCAACTTGTTGTACTCGTATGATTTTGATATGGTAAGAAAATTAATGATGCATAATCAAAAGTAAAATATAATATAAATTATATAGTAATTTACCATGAGAGAAAATAAACACAAGTATTTTTACCTTCTTTATATTTTCTTTGCTTCAATCCTTCAATAGTAGAACAATCGTGTTGTAAGACTAAATCAAAATAAGACAAGAGATATAGAAGATGAAAGAAATAGAAATAAGGAGACACAAGATAAGAGTTTTCCTTATTATTCCAACTCTTCAAAGTATTCACCAAATCTTTAATGTATACAATATGAACCCTTATACCTCTATTTATAGTGCAACATAGAGGCATACAAAAGGTTAGTCATAAACATGACATTAACATGAATATAATGGAGGAGGTTATGAAAATGACATGTTACAAGAATAATGGTTATAAAGTTGGAGGTTATGGATGTTATGATTTTCTTTATAATGGAAGAAATTAATGGAGATAATGGGTGAGTAACTTCTTGGTGTAGTGGACATCCACAATACAATATTTTATAACAAATATTTTTGTTCTTAAGCCTCGCAAAATTAAAAAAAATTGGAATTTGTATGTGTCATTTTTTGAATCCTTTTTTTTCATAGTTAATTCTCTCTTTTGTTCTCTTTTATATTTATTTTTAAATTTTACATTCTTTTGTTTTCCCCAATATAAGTTGTCCCAAAAACAATTGAATATTCGAACCTAAATATAATAACAATATATTAAGATATGGAATCTAATTAATTAAGATTGTTAGTTTTTCATCATTTTAATATGTTAACTTTTTTATTTAAAATTTAATTATTAAAAAGTTATTAGTATAAATTAAACTAATATTGTACAATAGAAATAATTAAAACATGTGATGATTGGGTGATGACGACGATAAGTAATAGTATTTGTGGATAATGATTAAAAATAGTGTTGGCTAACGATATAGTCATGAATAATAACTATTAATGGCAATTTGAGTTACACATTGTCAAAAAATTATACTAAGAATATAAAACATAAGATTACAAAGAAGCAGAAAAGAACTATCAGATTTTAAGTTTACATAAATATATATAAATTATACTTAAAAGATCTCAAATAAAATAGAAATATATGATCACATCTCAAGTTTACATTTCAGTAGTTCTAATATTACCTTCTCTGTTTCTCTATGAAATTTATTTTTAATATTCAACTTTCCGGAGTTCACATATAATGATTTCTTAAAGAATTTCATATTTTACCTAAACATTTTTCATAGCTTCTCTTCTATGAAAGTATGTGATTGAAAAAAATTCCTTTTATTAAAGTAATTATTGATATGAATATGTAACTTTATTTTAATTTTTTGTATAAATTTTAAGAATCCGATAGTGTGAGAGTGAAATTACCTTCTATCCCTACTCTTTTTCTAATTACATAAATCCCTTATTTTTGTAGACATTTTAAATAAATATATTGCTAAGGATCCAGATACAATATTGTTGATACATTACGTATCCATCTGTGGCGTTTACTAAGGAAAAATAAAACTCAAAATCAAATTAAGATCTCACAATATCCATCTGTTGCGCTAATTAAGCAAAAAACTGAAAATCGAATTAAGATCCCATAAATTATGTTATTCCATTCCAATCTACTGTCCACTATTAAATCATATAGCGTAAAGGAACCAAGAAAAATCAAAATTCAAATTTCTCTCCCTTTTCATTCAAACTATGAAGCAACACTCCCGTCAAAGAGATTGATAGAGAGCCAAACAATGATTCTGACCTACCTTTGCCTGAGAGTGCAAAAAGTGGTAGTAAGGATCTTTTCGATTCCATCCCAGAAATCTCTTCTTGTAAAATTGATATTACATTTGCTAGGTAATTTAGTTCAAATTTTATTTGCCATATAGATTTATTTTGGAGTAACTGAAGACATCAGTAATTCAAAGTTTTTGATTGAGTGGATACTAAGTGCTAATCATTGTAAGAGTTGTATCATTTTGTGGTTCCTTCATACTCCATTGACAAATCTGTGGTTGCGACTTTTCAATGTTATATGCATCTTTTGAATAAAGAAGACGTAATAATTTTGTTTTTAGGAAATACGTAAATAATAGGTTACTGACTATTATATTCAAATCTCAACAACATGTAATCGATTCTTCTCTCTTAAGGAGATTTTTACTATCTATTGTCATATTTATTGTATTAGTTTGTTTATATGTATCTGATACATGTAGTAAAGTGTGTACAAGAAGATGTATCACATACTTGTGTATTAATTCTATATTAAAATTAGTGATTAATGTATCATGTTGTTTTTTGTGACTCACTGTACTATATTTTTATATAATACACGAGATATTAGCTGCTTTGTATTGAATTATCATGTAATGTATCGCTAACTTTTAAATGTTCGCAGGTCGTTGTATCTTCTGAAATACTTTTCCAGTGTATAAAGGTAGATGAATATACCTTGTTTGCCTTGAGCGAAAAATATGTAATTCTGGGAGATTTCAACTTTACGAGATACATTGTGCGTACACAATTGCTATTTTAAATAGCAAGAATGTCACCGATCTATATCCCTACTGCTCTGATTATATACTACAAACCAGATGAGTTAGCAAACACATGAAGTTTCATGATTTCAATGCCGGATAAGAAAGATTGGTTAGTTCCAAAATTTATTTAGGAAGATATTGTGTTGGCACCTTGATACAAAAGGATTCCTTGACAATTAAGAAATCAAACGAAAAAAAATCAAATGAAAAGCTAATAATACGAACAAAGTGTTGTGGAAGTTGTGGACAAGAAAGTCATAATAAACGAACTTATTCTTTCTTTCCCAAATATGGTTGAAACAAACTTTTAAGAATGCATTAATGTTTCAGTTTGATTATTTTCAATTTATAGATTTTCCATTGATACAATAATCTACACTATAACATGCTCTTAGCTTATGAACTTTTGATACAATAAATTGAAATATTACGATTCAAAATATGATTTTGATCAGTTTTGTGTAAAATTTTATTGGTAATAATTTGTTCACATTGTTAAAATATATAATTTTGTGAATCTGACACAACCTATTATGTTTTAGATACACTATTTATATAATGTATGATTTTGTTTTTGATAATAATGTATCTGAAAAAAACATGATTGTGAAAAGTTGTGTTTAGTGTAATAACTTGCAGTTAAAAATATATCATAGTAAAATAAAGCAATGTTATGTATCTGATTCATTATGTTATGAATTTTATACATGTTTTTATAAATTTTGAAGCAAATTACATCTTGTCCTTACCTTTTTTCAATTTAGAAAAATCCTTTCAAATTTGTGTCATCTGGATACATCATATTCACCCAGATACATCACAGTAGATACATTAGATAACTTGACATTTTAGATTAAAATGGAAATTAAACGTAAAATTAATTGTCAGTTCCCCAAATTACGCAAATCAATTTGATGTCAATCTCTTCGAAATCGTAACAACTTCAAATAATTCAAATTTCAATTTTTCTTCTCTCAAATCTCTTCCAAATCGTAACAGATTCAAAAAAAGCGTCGAAAACAGTAGCTATGTATCAGATACATTTAATATATATTAAAATTTATGTATCACACCTAAACTTTAGTGCATGATACATTACTATTATCATATTGTTTTTAGAATACAGTGTTTTTATAAAAGATACATTATAAATTTTCTTATTCTCAATATCATTTTTTTCGTGTGAGACATAACAAGTGGTGATTTGATACAACGAATATTGTGAAGAACTTAAGATACAATAAACTCAACTAAAATATGACTGAGGGAGTCTGAGAAAATATTTTTCAGAGAGCAAGAACGATGGACTCATAGAATACAACTTTTAATATAGTCACAATCCCACTAAACCGCTAACTCAATAACTCTCCTAAGCTTTAGGGAAAGCTATTACTAATCTAGAAAATAATAGAAATCCACGTACTAATAAAATATCAAACTATATAATAACTAAGCTAAGAAATAGCTATACTACATAATTGGTCAAATTAAACTAGGAATAATGTTGTCAACTTTAACACTCCTTCTCTACAATAGCTTTCCGTCATAACCATGCCTAGCTGCTTGCAGAAACTCTTCAACTTATTGACACTAAAACATTTCTGCAATTTGATGTTCCTTTTTTTATGTACTCCAAGACAATCTCTCCTTGCAACACTTTTTCCCGAATAAAGTTGTAATGTATCTCCAAATATTTAGTCTTTGCATGGAAAACTGGATTTTCATCCAAACAAATAGCTGACTGATTATCACAGTACAAAGGAACTACATAGCCTACTGGTTGTCTTAGATCGTTCATTAACTGCATAAGCCATGCACTGTCTTGAGCTGCAACTGTTGTTGCCCGATACTCTGCTTCTGTTGTTGACAACGACAGTGTTGCCTGCCTTTTTCTGCACCAAGAAATCGCTCCAACTCCAAGCTTAGACACAAAGCCAGTAGTTCAACAATGGTATCATGGTCTCCTCCATAGTCAGAGTCACAGTATCTGATCAATTTGCATTCTTCACCTTTCTTATAAAACAGACCATAGTCAATTACATATCTCAAGATTCGACAAACTCCATCCAAATGAGACTTCTTTAGATTTTGCATGTAACGATTCATCACACCTGCTGCGTAAGAGATGTCAAGTATTTTTATAGTTAAGTAAATCAAACTACCCACCAATTGCCGACATCTTCCAAGTCTTTCACTTCATGAGCACACATCTTAACATTTGGATCCAGCGGTGTTGAGGTTGGTTTGCAATTGAACATCCCAAACTTATTCAATAGATCTTTCGAGTATTTTTGCTGATGCAAGCAAATTCCTTCTTCACTGCGATCAACTTCCAAGCCAAGAAAATGGTTAAGATGTCCGAGTTCCTTCATTGGAAATGTATTGATAAATTCTTCTTTGTTCGTAGAATTTCTTCTTCACAATCTCCAGTTAGGATTAGATCATCCACATATACTAGCACAATAACTAGTTTTCTGCCAATAATTTTCTTAAATATGATGGAATCTGACGGTGCAACTGAAAATTTACTATGAGTAAGAAATTCAGAAATCTTATCATACCATACCCATGTCGCTTGATTTAATCCATAGAGCGCATTTCGAAGCTTACACATATACTTAGGAAAATTGTGACTCTGAAAACCCATGGGTTGACACATGTAAATCTCTCAATCCAACACTCCGTGCAAGAATGTATTCTTTACATCCATCTGCCACAAGTTCCAATCTTTACTCGTTGCAAGTGCAAGTAAAATCCGGAATAATAAGCTTTGCCACTGGACTAAACATTTCATCATAGTCTAGTCCATATTGTTGAGAAAAAACCTAAGCTACAAGACGAGCTTTGCGCCTTTCAATTGATCACTTTGTGTGACACTTTGTCTTGTAAATCCATTTGTAGGTAATAGGTTTGGCATCCCCTGGTTTTGTCACGAGCTCCCACGTTTGATTCAATTGTAGCGCATCAATTTCCTCCTTTATAGCTTTAATCCACTTTGGATTCTGGAATGCTTTCTCAAAAGTTTCTGGTTCCTTTTCATTTTCATCTTCTACAATGCCAGCATTGGCGAACCTGGGATTTTGCTTTCTGATCGTTGTTAACCTTCTGAGACGAGGTGGTGAATCTTCTCCAATCAGCTTACCTTATTCACCTTGTTGTTTGTACATACCAGTTTGACACAAATTTTGAGCCACAACTTCATCAACACTGTCTTCATTGGCTTCACCTTCAGCTCCATCTAGACTCTATTGGACATGGGAAGAGCCTAAAACATCTTTTAAGACATTGGAATCTAGCAAAAAATCCTTATTTAAAGACAACCAGGAAGAAGATTCAACAAATGTCACATTTCAAGAAGTGTAGCACTTCCATGTTGTTGGATCACAACATCGCCACCATTTTTGTTGACTATCATACCCTACAAAGATACACCTACTAACCTTTCTGTCCATTTTGGCACATAAATGATTAGGTACAAATACATAGCATACACATCCGAAAACACGAAAATAGCTAACAGAGGATTTCATGTTCCACAACTTCTCAAAAGGTGAAAGAAAATGTAACCTTTCTTGAGGAAGTCTGTTGATGACAAAAGCTGCAGTCTCATAGCAGCCGCTCAAAATTGTCCCGGGATATTTTTTTTCCGTGAAGCAAGCTCCGACAGATTTCTGCTAGGTGTCTGCTCTTCTTTTCTGCTACGCCATTTTGTTATGGAGTATTTGGACATGTGAACTGATGGCGTATTTTACACTTCACAAGGAATTCAGAAAATTCATGTGAGGTATATTCCCCACCATTATCAGTTCGAAGACAAAGAATTTTCTTACCAACTTCTCCTTCAGCAACCTTTTTGAGTTCCTTTGAATTTTGAAAATATCTCATACTTCTCCTTTAAAAACTAAATCCACACGTACCTGGAAAAATCATCAATGAATGTCAACATATATTTCATCCCACTAACAGAGAGTTGCTTGACAGGGCCAAACACATCTGAGTGAATTAACTCTAATGGTTCCTTGGTTGTATATTTCGAATGTTGATACGACAACTGATGCTCTTTACCATACTCACAACCTGCACATATTACATCCGTCCTTAATGGAAGTTTGGGAAGACCCTTCAACCTTGATGTTTACATCATGACTCTAAGTTTAGAGTGTCTAATGTAACTCAACCACATGTGCCATAAATCTGTTGTCTAATTATTCCTTTTTCTTGTCTATGTATGTGATTTCTACCGACATTACATAAATAGAGTTTAACCTTTGACCCTTCATCACTCGCTATTATTTAACCTCAAGATTGCGGTATATTATTACATGTTACGGACCAAATAGCACATAATGACCCGAACATGTCAATTTAGCTACCGAGAGAAGATTTTTCTTCATACCTGGGACATGACAAACATTTGGAGGCAACATTAGATCAGCACAACTATTACCAATGTGAGATATCGGTAATTTTGAGTCATATGCTCTCACGACTTCACGATATCCCTTGTACTCGGACAAACTTTACAACTTATTTTTGTTACCCGTCATATGGTTTGAGCATCCCGAGTGAACAATCTAGTCATTCTCATAGTCAATTTTTTTAGAGGTTGTTACTGTAAGAGATAACTCTTCTTCTTCTATAGCAAAGAACGCTTTAACATCCCAATCATCTTCACTATTTTCCTTTGGACCAGAGGTAGAAGCATCGTTGCTCTCAACAGTCCTCTTTTTGAACCAACAAATATTGGTTTTATGTCCCTTCTTCCAACAGTTATGACATTTCCATTCAAACCTCTTGTTGTTGCTCCAATTGTTTTTCAAACTCCCCCCTAGGCGAGAGCTTTCTTATCCTTGATGACTTTTGACTTATCATCAGTTCTTTTTGATCCACCGACGTTGTACAACTTGGAGTTCTTTCTGCTTTTGTTGACGTAGAGTGCTTCCTCCTAGCCTTTAAGAAAGAATCATCTCATTTGCTTAGCCAAGGCTTCCTTACCTGCTTTCAAATTCTCAAATTCTAGAAGTGATGGTTTATTTGACCATCCTTCTACAGCAGCAATGAAGCTTCTATATTCAGGCTTCAGACAATGGATTATGATCCATTTCATCCTCGTCTCTCCCATTGGAGCTTGTGGATCTAACTCTGAAATCTCTCGGCATAGAATCTTCACCTTATGAAAGTATTGTGCAATTGTTATGTTGCATTGTCCAATCCAGAGTAATTCACTCTCTAAGAGTTGGAGCCTTGTATCATTTTTCTTTGAAATAGATTGGCGAATGTATCCCAAGCCTGCTTTGGGGTGGTGGCGTCTTTTATGTGCTCTAGCACATCCTCTTTCGCCGTTGTTTTCAAAGCAAACATAGCCTTACCAGCTTTTATCTTCCACTTTTGTAGAGTGTCGTTTGCATCTTCTGTTGCTGGTTGTGTCACCTCGCTACCGTTTACAACCTCCCACATATCTTGCCCTTGCATTTAAGGCATTATGCAAGTTTACCATGTACTGTGATTGCTGTTGTTGAGCTTTTTCATTCCGTCGACATCTTGTAGGCCTGTCATTGTGTCAGCAACGAAAGTCTCAAAAAATTACAAGCTATAGTAAATGATTTCCAAAGGACAACCTTGCTCTTGATACCAAATGAAGAACTTAAGATACAATAAGCTCAACTAAAATATGACTGAAGGAGTCTTAGATAATATTTTCCAGAGAATACAAACGATGGAATACTAGAATCACAACTTTTAATAGAGTCACAATCCCATTAAACCACTAACTAAATTGACTACCTAACTCTCCTAAACTTTAAGGAAAGCTACTGCTACTGTAGAAAATAATTGAAATCCACGTACTTATAAAATATCAAACTAACAACTAAGCTAAGAAATATGTCACGGACTTGGAGTCTTACTAAAGTTCCGTGCGACACTTGGCAACTTACTCACGAATCTTTCACAATCTTGTAAGCTCAAGTTAGCATTTATGCTAAGATCGCTAAGAGAATGAAAGGAAAGATTTAGAGAATTTCGGAAGAAGGCTTTATATTGCTTGGAAGATTGCTTACACTTTGTTGGATTAATTGTTACAAGCTTGGATGTCTTGCAAATGAATGAAACCCCCTATTTATACTACCTCTTAAGGACCTAAGTGTAGATATTATTAACTTTACAAGTCCCTCCTTATTTACACTTTAGTCCCTCTCTGGAAAAATCTACACATTCTAGGAATTTCCAAACCTTTCCAAGAAAATATCTAAGTTATTCTAGAGAATTCTAAGGAATTCCCTAGCCTTATTGATTAATCGAGAGGGTCTAGAGTTCTCCGGAAACCTCTCCATAATTCTACACCATTCCATCCCCATACGGACGTAAAATCTAATTGTCATGTGACGGGATGTGACACTCTCCCCCACCTATTGATGCGATGATTGCATCACATCATTACTTCATCGGCGACCAAGTCTGTCTTCTCGTACGCGCGACCAATAGTCCATTGACTCAATCAATGCCCTCTCGCAACTCCTTGAATTGATTTTTTATATCTTCTAACTCGGCCTCACGATCTACCTCCTTACTAGGAGGAAAGCGCTTCGGCGACTTCTTTGACATCACGACATTGTTCCCTCTTGGAACCTTCTTCATGCACGGTAGAAAGGACTTCTTAGAACCATTGTCTTCTTTCAAACTTGTAATGGTGGCTACAAATGTTGACTTCTCCTTGTTAGAATTTTTCTTGAGATGCATGGTCGTTAGTCGAACCTTCCCTTCTGTCTTCGGTCCCTTAACCATGGGAACCAAAAACGCATATTTATAGAAAACATTGTCCTAAAGAAAAAGGAATTAAAATAAGGAATGTTTGTCCAAAAACGTGACATTGATCGACGACCTCACTGACGGACCGTCGATGGAACAACGGTCCGTCGACTACCTCCATCAACTAAGACTTAGAATTATTTTTCTTCATCGGTGTGCCACCTTCTCTGAATCAAACGGTAGACCTGCAGTACATTCCGTCTACTCATCTATGGTCCATCGATACTCCTCTGTCGTTCCATACTTAGAACCTTGATAAATTAGGTACTAGAGCCTTCTCTGAACCAATCGACAGTTCATCTGTACGGTCCATCGATCAATTGACGAACCGTCCTTTGCGCTTATGGTACCACACTTGGTAAGATTTCCATGATCTTGATGCACATCGACGGTCACCACCTACGGACCGTCGATTGAACGATGGGCCGTCGATGGCCTTCATAGGTCATCTTCTGCATTGTTTTCCAGCTGCCTTGTGCATTTTCAACTTGGACATCTTTCGTGCAAAAAAATACAAAAACATGTTAAAACTACTACAAAAAGGCTCTAGACACACATAACTCTTAACAAAAGTGCATTGAAAGCACCGTGAAACCACGATACATCAACACCCTCAACTTAAATTCGTTGTTTGTCCTCAAGCAACGCACTATGACTCAATAAAAGATTTGTACAAAATTATACTCTTTTAAGCTTTCGTAATCATATGGCTATCAATCCCGACTCTTTTTTTTATTTAGTGCAGGCTTACGCTCTCAGGTTCGACAAGATAACTCATGTGGATCACATCATGAAACAAACTCACCATGCACAAACACCTCTACTGTTTTGCCTCTCACCAAGGTACCAACTTTCCGACACCGCAACTAATGCCCTCACTTCAAATGAAATCCTCATTTTTCACATAGTGATTTTAAGTTTGGGTACAAGGAACTTTGTTCAACGCTCACGCTCAAGAACAAGTTCAAATACAGTTAGTACTCGTCGCCATAGGCTTGCCCTTATTTTCACTTCTTAGGTTTACCACATTAGACTCTAGGATCACGGTAGGACGTTCTTGTCTTGTAACGTAGGCTCAGGGTCAGGTATGATACATTTGGGTACATTTTAGTAACTTTTCTTGACATTACCATTAAGCTTCCTACCTCTTTTCATTGTCTTTGACGCCCTATTTCTCGTTTCTTTTCATCTTTGCCTTGCTCCCCTTTTTATCTCTCTCTTTTTCTTTTGATGTGACTCTTACTTTTTTTGCATATTTTTCTCTTCAACTCTTTTCTTTCTTTTCTTTTATTTTTTTCTTTTACTTTGCAATCAATTTATAATTTCACCGAGTCACATATTTCACTCACTTTCTCGTTTCTCTTTAACATCTAACTCTTTTCATACCCATTTGTGGGTCCTCACTCAAAAAAGCCACCCTCAACTCATGTCTTTTCCATGAGTTGAGGTACACAATACCCGAAATTGGGTCAGGGCCACGACGAGGTCACTTTTTGCATTATACACCCTTAACTTAGGCTTTTGACCTAAGTCGAAGTGCACATGTCCAAAGAGGGACTAGGGGCAAAACATTAGACCCTGAGAAGGTCAGTTGGAGAAAAGAGAAAAAAATTGGTCTACTACCGACTCAACACATTTGGAACAAAAGGGACAATTATTTCATTGGGTCAACTTCATTTAGGCTAAAGATTGGTTATTTCAAACGACGACCTATGATCACTTCCTAGCTTCTAACACATATTCCCTTTGCAGGACTAACCGGGTAAATTCTAGTTAGGTACCAACTATTGAACACACAAGTCTCCTCACACTCTCTTGACATAGTATTACACTATCAGATCATCAGATTTCCCAGTTTAGGTTCTAGTTGAAGGTCATGCAGAGGGTGCCTATCAATGTCATGCTTAGAGCCATTACATTAAACTTATTTTCACCTATATTATCCAAGCACTATCCAGGATGGGGTATCATTTTGTCAGCAATCATGCTTCATATTTCATGCTTTTATGCTTTGTAAAAATTACAGCATGCAGGTTCAACATAAAATTAATCAGTCTCTTGGGAATAACAACAGAGGCAAGAAAACCCCAAGAGAGGACTGTGAGTTGGGCTACTCAGACTTCACCCTAACACTCACTTTCCATTTACTCCACCCCCAACATAAAGAACATGACATTTTCCCCAATGAATAAAAAACTCATAAGTATAGGGTGGTAGGTGAAGCAAATCTGAGGCGCATAGCGCCGGTGATCTAAGAACATGTGGACGGGTTAGGTTTCCCGGCACCCGCAATATCATTACTTGGGTCATGCTCAGTGGTACCCACATCAATCTCCGCACCATCAGTGGTGCTCCTCTCACCGCTCACCGGTACAGAACTAGATGCCCCAACAGCCATCTCTCGTGCACGTATCTTACTGGCCACCTCATCTGCCAAAGAAGACCTCCTAGCCAACTCCAAGTCCATCATCTCTCCCTTCTTTGCACGGGCCTCATCACTACGTCGGTAGTGTGGTTGGAGCGGTGCCTTTGGGCATGACCCCGTGGCTCAGATGGGTGATCAAGAGAGAGTTTGAACAAGACGTCCAACACTGTGTCCTCTGCCAGCTCGATGGGTGCACTCTCCGGCTCAATTCTCCTCATATCTAGAATAGCGTCCATATCCGCTCGCAAACAAGCCACCGCAACCTGTACAGTAGTGAGGTCTATGGTAGGGACTGGTTGTGCTAGCATCCGCAACTCGAAGGCGTCAAGGTGCTGGTGAACCGCCTGAATCTTCTGCTCGGTCTGCTGGGCCACCTTCTTCTTTATACGGTCCTCAGCCTCAGCAATGGATTTTTGCATCTAATGTTGTATGTGGTGAAGCAGGGTGGCCATATGGGCCTCTAATATCTGGACCCATGCTAAAGGGACTAGTGCTGCAGAAGGGGGCGTGGATCGGGATGAGCTGGGGGCCCGACTAACGGCAAGGGTGGAATCACCCGGGATGGTGTCAGCAGGCTCTGAAGTGGCAGGGTCAGCCCCTTGGGCAAACTCCACAGTGTCCACCAAGTTCTCACTCAATGGAGACATCTCAATCCTAGGCCCTCTCCGTGGTGCCGCTACATTGGCCTAATCCTTAATGAGGTTTATATACAAATTCCCTACCAAAATACGGAGTGTTATACAGTGGAAAATTTGCACTATAGATTCCCTGCACAATTGGAAGATAAGACAAGCAAAGGGGTAAGTGGTCGAAGTCTTAAAAGCCCTCTCATGGATCACCGTGATCAGCACACGAGCAAAGTCTCTCTCCAACCCCGCTACCATATCTACGACCATCACCGCCCTATCCCATGTAAGGACATTATCAATATTTGTTGGCGATAGTCGGTATTGGACCAACAACCAAAAGAAATTGGCCACAAAGGTGAGGGTGGCCTTCTTGATTAACCCTCGGGGTCTAACACCCAGTCTTCCTTCTCACCATCAATCGCCAGATGTTGACCCAACCACCTCTTAACTATCTCTCCTGCTCTGCGGTCCAATGAAATATGCCACTTTTGACAGTCTCCCACCCGTAGTCAAATTCTGGAGTAGTTGGGCCCATTGTATGTCAGTGGTGGGGCCGTATAGGAATTGGCAGATGGTGTCCTCAGGGATATCAACCTTACAGCCCCGAACAAGTACAGAGTTGAGCGGAACCTATTTTGAAGGTCTCGCCCACCTGTTTCTGGAACCTCAAAGAGTAGCTACGTATGAGGCGTATAAGTCCCTGAATATATCCTCACTGTAGTTTCCCAGAGTCCGAGCCATCTAGTCTAACTTGTATCGGTTGAACAATCTGTGCACCTCAAGGGCCATGCACAAACACCTCGTGAGGACTCGACGTTCTACCACAACTAACCGGGTCATCACCCCATTATCATTCAGAATTATTGCATCTCTGTATACCTAAAATTGACCATCGACGTACCACCAGTTTAGTTCCTCAGCAACAGGTGAGGGGTCATCTGCTCAGGGTGCGGGTGCAGGCTCCGAGCTGGTTGCCTAATCAAATGAGGCTTGGTTGTCGTGGCCTTCCGACTTAGTGGCTCCTATAGAGGAGGAATTGGAGGCAGTGGCCACATTTGACCTAGAAAATTGGGCCGACCCTGATGCGGAAAAAAATTAGAGCCTGATGCTCCTTCAGAACTAGAGGCAACCCCGGATGGTAAGCCGGTCAGTGTGCGCTCCTCATCAGACTGAGAGGCAGTGACTACGCCGGGAACCACCTTCCGGGGGGTACCCCTAGTGACTCGTATAGCTGCAGTTTGGGTTATGGCACCCGGAGGGACTTATGTTGGGTCTTGCTCGTTGTGGGAGTTGGCAATCATCCGACGAGACAGGGCCACTAACGTGGATTTGCCCTATTATTAGACGATATACTTCTTGGGAGCCATTTATACTTGTAGAGCAGTTGCTAGTCTCACTTCAGCATTACTAAACACTCGAAACACATTAGGCGAAGACAATTTGAAAAATAACAACACAGTTTTGTTTTGCAAATTCAGATTGACGGGCACCATTGAATGTCCGTCGAGCAAAGGAAGGTCCATCGACGATACGGACGTGCAGAACAATCCTCGATCAATCGACGGACTGTAGTCCATTTCCGTCGTCTGAGACTTAAATTATTTTTTTAGTGAAAATAAGTTCTGTGATAGAAATGACGGACGTGCAGAAAAATCCTCGATCAATCGACGGACTGTTGTCCATTTCCGTTGTCTGAGACTTAGATTATTTTTTTAGTGAACATAAGTTCTGTGATAGAAACAACGGACGTGCAAAACGGTCCGTCGATCAATTGACGGACCGTAGTACACTTCCGTCGTTTAAAACTTAGACCATTTTTGGTTGGTGTAGTCGACGAGGTTTCGTACTATTTGTCAAAGACAGATATCAGGACTTTTGAAAGGTCCAATTTTTAGACAACTTTTGACACACTCAAGTTTAGATATGCAATTTTAACACCCAAAAGACGAATTTATCATTCCTAGAGTTTCGTTTTCAAACAATTTGTGTTCTAATTAGTCCACGGTAAG
This sequence comes from Solanum sitiens, assembly GCA_016801875.1. Lineage (NCBI taxonomy): Eukaryota > Viridiplantae > Streptophyta > Magnoliopsida > Solanales > Solanaceae > Solanum > Solanum sitiens. The sequence continues at coordinate 30,667 of JABWTJ010001122.1, forward strand.
AAACCGTAAGTCAGAATACAAAAAGTATAGAGATACCCATATTTTATACAGATTACAAGGCGACACGACCACACTCTATCATTTCGAGGGACATATTATACAAGTTTTAGCATGCGATTTCAGTTAATTTAGTCCTAAGACCCACATCCGGATTTCTATAAACAACTATGAATGAGAATTCAGAGTTAAAGGAACTCGAGATACCTTTAGTTCAGAGTGGTGTGGTTGTGAGATGAGCTTTCAAGCAGTAGCCTACGCACCCGAACTCGATCACTGGCCAAAGAACAATCAAGAGAAATGAGAATTGGGGAAGAGAGATTTTGGGGAATTGGAATGATTCTGATTTGGGAGTGAAATGAGATATGGGATTTTGATTTTTGGTGATAAAGGAAAGAAATAAAGGACGAAAACCAATTTTGGAAAGGAATTTTAAATGAATTTGAAAGTGGGAATGAATGTGAACCGTTATGTCCTTTAATATTACTGGCCAGGTCGGGTCGGGTCGCTGGCAATTTGGATTGACGAAACCTCATCCATGGTCTGTAGGTTAGTAGATGGGCTATCAACTGGGACCATCGATTACTTCTGTACTTAGAAACAATAATAGACAAACCTGAAATCTACGGACACCATCGACGGTCCGTCGATGGGGTCCGTAGACCTCTGCACTAGACCATTTTCTACAAATTTTTATTTTGGTCCGTGCACATGTAACACCCATTAGGCCATTTTTTTTGTGTTTTTTCTGGACACTTTTGAGACATGAACCCTACACTAATCTCTATCCAACACTAGTACACAAGAAAGAATGAAATAATACTAAAAACAAAACAAAACAAAAATACGACTATTCTTATAAAGAAAATAAAACCTATCGTTGGCTAGAGGATACACCTTGGGTTGCCTCCCAAGAAGCACTTGATTTAACTTTGCTGCACGACGCGGGTTCTTTGATTACTCAGACTTCATCAAGATGATAGGCCTCAACCACTCATGGACACTCTCCGCATGCCCCAGGTAGATCTTTATCCTTTGCCCGTTGACTGTGAACTTTGTGCCTTCCTTATTCTCCAACTCAACCTCTCCATGTGGAAACACTTTAGTGATGAGGAATGGCCTTGTCCACTTGGACTTGACTTTACCCAAAAACATGCGTAGCCTAGAGTTGAATAGAAGCACCAAATCACCAACCGCAAATTCTCGCTTTTTAATTATTTGGTTGTGGTACTTCTTCATCTTCTCTTTCTAGATGGCTGAACGTTCATATGCTTTGAGGCGAACTCATCAAGATCATTCAACCCATTTAGTCTTTGTTCTGCCGCTTCAGTCCAATCCATCTTCAGTTTCTTCATTGCCTAGATTGCTTTGTGCTTTAACTCGACCGGCAAGTTACAAGCCTTCCTATATACAATTTGGTATTGAGACATACCTGTGGGAGTCTTGTATGCAGTGCAGTAGGCCCAAAGATCATCATCAAGCCTCCATGACCAATCCCTTCTATTACCATTCACCGTTTTTGCCAGAACTTGTTTGATCTCTAGATTGGACACCTCAATTTTCCCGCTAGTATGTGGATGGTAAGGGGTAGCCACATTATGGCGAACCCCATATTTCTCCAATAACCCTTTGAAAAACTTGTTACAAAAGTGAGAGCCACCATCGCTAATAATAGCCCTAGGTGTGCCATATCTGGAGAAGATATTCTTTTTCAAGTATGCGGTGACACTCTTTCCTTCATTGTTAGGAAGCGCTATTGCTTCCACCCATTTTGACACATAGTCCAGTGCCACAAGTATATACTTCATACCATGAGAACTCACAAACGGGCCCATAAAATCAATGCTCCATACATCAAACAACATTTGAGGAGAGTTCTTGTCTCTTCGAAATTCCTCCATCTCGTTGGCATCGATCACATGACTTGGCAAAATCGTGAGCATCTTTGTGAATGGTTGGCCAATAGTACCCACACAGCAAGATCTTATGCGCAGTACGAATACCTCTATGGTACCCATCCACAGGCGTGGAGTGACATGCCTCCAAAACACTCAACATCTCGACCTCCGATACACAACGATGAATAATCCCATCGGCACAACTTCGGTATATGTAAGTATCATCTCAAAAGAACTTTTTCACATCATCCATGCATTTCTTCCTTTGATGGAAAGTCAAGTCTGACAGAGCCAAGTCACCTGCCAGATAATTCGCAAAGTCTGTGAACCATGGGATCAAATCTTGAGAAGCGGCCAATACATGTTCATCTAGGAATCCATCATCAATTTCAGCCTTTTCACCCAATTCTCGCATAACTTCATTCTCCAATCTAGACAAATGGCCGGCCACTTGATTCTCATTCCCCTTTCTATATTTCACCTCGAAATCAAACTCTTGTAGCAATAATACCCATCTAATTAGCCTTGGCTTCACATCCTTCTTTGCCATCAAGTACCTCAAAGCGGAGTGGCCTGTATGCACTATAACCCTTGTACCAACCAAATAGGAGTAAAATTATATGAATGCTAACACCACTGCAAGAAGCTCCTGTTCAGTTACTGTGTAGTTCAACTGAGCTTCATTTAGGGTTGTACTTGCATAGTAAATGGGGTAAAAGATTTTATCCCTTCTCTATCCCAATACCACACCAGGTGCAACCCTACTAGCATCACACATCACCTCAAATGACTCACTTCAATTTGGTGAAATAATAATGGGCGCGGATACCAACTTCTCCTTCAACTCTCCAAATGCTTTCAGACAGGATTCATCGAAATAGAACATACATTCCTTCTCGAGTAGTTTGCACAAAGGATGTGCAATTTTTGAAAAATCCTTAATAAACCTCCGATAAAAGCAGCACGTCAAAGAAAACTTCTCACACTTTTTACAGAGATGGGTGGAGGGATCCTCTCTATCACTTTGACTTTATCTCGATCAACCTCTATCCCCTTCTCCAAGATGAGATGGCCCAAAACTATACCTTCTTTCACCATAACGTGACATTTTTCCCAATTAAGCACTAGATTACAATCTTCACATCTTCTGAGCACCTCAACCAAATTGCTCAAACAGCGATCAAAGGGGTCGCCAACTATAGAAAAGTCATCCATGAACACCTCAATGTGTCCTCCACCATGTTAGTGAATATCGACATCATACAACACTAAAGGTGACCGGTGCATTACACAACCCAAATGACATTGTTTTGAAAGCAAATGTCCCGTAAGGGCAACTATAAGTGGTTTTTTCTTGATCTTCAGCAATAGAGATTTTTGTAGCCCGAATAGCCATCAAGAAAGCAATACCACCCTTTGCCTTCAAGTCTATCTAACCTGATCCATAAAGTGCATGGGGAAATGGTCTTTTCCAGTCCAAGCATTCAAATTCCGGTAGTCCATACAAACTCTTCGGTAACGGGACGCATTGGAACAAGCTCGTTCCTCTCATTAGGAACCATTGTCATCCCACTATTTTTAGGTACGCACTGAACAGGGCACACCCTACTACTGTCTGCAATAGGATAAATGACTCTGGCATGTAACCACTTGATGATCTCTTTTTTCACTACCTCTTGCATAGGTGGATTCAACCTTCTTTGATGCTCAATACTTGGTTTGTGATCAGGCATGAGTTGGATTTTATGGGAACAAATACAGGGGGGAATCCCAATAATATCCGCAATAGTCCAACCAATGGCTCGTTTGAACCTCTTCAATACCGCCACTAAGCCCTCTACTTGACGTTCATTCAAATCCACTGCAATTATCACTGGAAAAGTGTCATATCTATCCAAGAACACATACCTCAAATAAGGTGGTAGAGCCTTAAGCTCTAATTTTGGGGCCTCACCAATAAATGGTTTCGTGGGTGGAGACTCGTGATGCTTTATATCTAACTCCAATTTCTTTGGTTTTGACCGATATTCGTTCATTTCAAGTGCAGCCACCAAAGATCCATACTCTTCAATACCATCACTGTCAAAATTCATGAACACTGCCGCTAGTGCCTCGACACCTAGTCGCTCTTCAATTTGTACCTTAGATACACTCAACCCTGTAGGATATAGAAGATATCGTTTGGAGCTCACACTCTACTTCATGGACCTACATATGTTGAAAGTTGCTTCTTCATTGTTCAACCTAAACTTCATCTGCCCTTTTCCCATATCAACCAATGCATGCTCGTGGTAAGGAATGGCCTCCCTAGAATAATAGGAACCTCAAAATCAACCTCACAGTCAAGAATCACAAAATAGACTGGAAATATAAATGACTTCACTTTCACAAGTACATCATGGAGAATACCAATATGCCTCTTCACCGTTCGATCGGCCATTAGTAACCGCATCATAGTAGGCTTTGGGTCACCCAAGCCTAACGTTTTATAAATAGAGAGAGGAATAGATTTATGCTTGCACAAAGACCACATAGTGCTTTAGCAAAGTGTAGCAGCCCGATTGTGCATGGAATGGTGAAAGCGCCATGATCTTCCTTCTTCTGCACCAGAGACTTGTAACAATAGCACTATAATGTTGCATGCTGTCATCATCCTAAGAAAACTGAGATCTCTTCTTTGTCACCATATCCTTCATAAACTTAACATAACCGGGCATTTGTTTCTAGGAATAGTGCCAGGTTGGCATGGATTCACAGTAGTAGACAACTCAGCCATCTGTAACTCAAGGTGCTTAATCAAAACCGCATGTGCATCCACCTTTTGCCCAATGTTAGCTAAGTCACCTCTTATCTCCTTGGCATGCTCATCACTAGTGTCAAATATACTCATCATCTTTTGTAGCATATCCTCAACTCGCGCTGTACTACCTCCACCATCCCTACGAGAAACTTCTCGATTACGGGGTGGAACATAGGGCCACTTTGATCACTCTTGTTACCATAGTTAGCTCGGTTGAAGTTGTTACCGCGGTTGTAGTTCCCATCTAAGACATATTGACCCTCTCGGTCGTAGTTACCATAGTTCCGACCTTGATTTCATTGACCTTGGCGGTAATTCTTCTGATTGGAGCCTTGGGCGTTTGGTCGAAAACCCCCCGTCTGATCATTCACTGCATAAGCATCCTCTTCATAATAATACTCATCTACTGGCGGTAGTGGTTTAGTCAAGTAGTTCACTGCATTTACCTTCTCTGGACCTCCAGTAATATGTTTCAAAACCAACTCTAACTCAGTTCTCATTTGCGCCATCTCCTCACGAATTTCATCCGTCGCTGGGTTATTTGTAGCTTTCACTGCAAAGATGTTTCTCCAAGTGTACGACTTTCTAGTGCTCCAAGCCTTGTTTTTTCAAGATATCTTCTCCAACTTCTCTGCGATCTCTACATATGTTCACTCTACATAGGAACCCCCCTCAATAGTATCAAGCACTGCTTTATTGTTATCATCTTGACCTTTGTAGAAGTACTCTTTCAATGACTCATCATCAATGCGGTAGTAGGGGAAGCCTCTAATTAACGCAGTAAATAGGTCGCAAGAGCTACTCACCGATTCTCCAGGTAGTGCCACAAAGATGTTCACTTTGTCTTTGTGGTTGACCTTCTTAGACACTGGGTAATACCTTGCTAAGAACACATCTCTCAACTGATCCCTAGTATAAATGGAGTTGTAGGGTAGCTCAGTAAATCATATTGCGGAATCTCCTATCAGTGATAAAGGGAACACTCACAACTCGATGACATTCATATCCAAGTCTGTCCTACCCACACAACTATTACACACATACCTCAGTTTGACTATGTGAGCATGAGGGTCCTCTGTTGGCAGTCCTGCAAACAAGCCCCTCGCGGTGAGAATCTGCATAAAGCTACTCGTCACCACAAATGTGTGCCCATGGGGTAGAGGAGGTAGGATAAGAGGCCCATCAGAATCTGTGATGTTCACATTTCCCCTATAGAAATCTTGAGGTCATGGGGCTGGAGGCTTCATCCTCAACGCATTATCCAATTGCTTATCATCACGAGCTTGGTTGTGTGCCTCAACCGGTAATGGAGGTTGACACATTGCCCCATCACCTAGATTGGATGGGATCTATTGATTTTCCATCCTTCTCAATGTGAAGTTTAGTTCAGGATCGAATGGAATGAGTGGTTTTCCTCGGCTCCATGTACTTGGCATACACTAGAGCTAGACATGAAAGAAACAAAAAGAAAAAGAAAAAGTAAAATCAGGAAATCGTTGAGTAAATGTCAATAATGTAATTAAATTTAATCCAAAAGCCAGATTCCCCGGCACGGTGCCAAAATTTGATACGCTCAAATTACACTTCCCTAAAAAAGTATAAGCGATCGTAATCAAGAAGAGAACCCAACCAGTAGGTTGGGGTCGATCCTACGAGGAAAATGGTTTAGACTTAACTTCAATGCACAAATATGTATATTTAGTCAAATTCTTTCCGAAAACAAGTAATTAAAGGCGGGGGGTGGGGGGTGGGGTGGGGGGCTTATGAATCAATTTCCTAAAAACTCTAAGTTAACAAGTAAGCAAAAGTAAAGATTGAGTTTTTATCAAGTTTTAAGACTAACTAAGGTATATGTGTTCCCCATAGGTTCATAATGCCGTAATCCTAGCAATAACAATTCTTCCCTAGTGTTTTGCATGTAAAGTGGTAAGTTATGTATCTCTAAATACCTTGGTCCAGCTACATGTCTATAAGCTACTAACCCCTTACCTTTACCTCATATTAGACATCATAATCAATGTATGGCTTAGTTAATACTTCGCACCAATAGACACTAGCCTATTAGATAGTATCCCACTAAATTTATGTTGATAATTCTTTTCTTATTAACTACCTCCTTGGTCCGGCAAGTAGCAACAAGGCGAGTTCTAACGTTCTCCACCGTTAAAAAGACTTCTAAGCGAAAGAATTATCAATACATGCAAGAACCTATTTGAGAATTGCTTAGTTGCTAGATTTACTTTGTTAATTACACATGGTTCCCACAACCCTAGTTGTGGATTCAGTTACCCATGCAAGAAAGATCACAATTCATAGTTTTTAATGAAGAAATCATGAACTTACTTAACAATAAGAAGAAAACCATAAATTCAACTTGAAATTGCAAGAAAATCCTTCAACCCCAATTCGGAAATCAATTAATTGCTAAAATTTTGCATCTAACAATCTCCAACACAAAGTAAAACAATACTAAGAGTATCTAACCGAAAAAATGAGGTTTTAATCCCTTACTTATAGAAAACATTATCCTAAATAAAAAGGAATTAAAATAAGGAAAGTTTGTCCAAAAATGCGACATTGATCGACGACTCACTGACGGACCGTCGATGGAATGACGGTCGTCGACTGCCTCCGTCAGTCCAGAATTAGAATTATTTTTCTTCAGCAGCTTGGCACCTTCTTTGAATCAAACGACGGACCTGAAGTACGGTCCATCGACTCATCTACAGTCTGGCTATGCTCCTCCGTCATTCCATACTTAGAAACTTGAGAAATCAGGTACTAGAGCCTTCTCTAAGACAATATACGTTCACTAGTACGGTTCTTCGTTCAATCAACGGACTGTCATTTGCGCTCGTGGTTCCACACATGGTCAGATTTCCCCAATCTTCTCAACTGCACATCGACGGTCACCACCTATGGACCGTCAATTCAAATACGGGCTATCGATGGCCTTCATAGGTCATATTCTGTATTTTTTCTAGCTGCCTTGTGCATTTTCTCCTTGGACATATTTCTTATGAAGCAAACATAAAAACATGTTAAAACTACTACAAAAAGGCTCTAGACACACACAACTCTTAAGAAAAATGCATTGTAGGCACCGTGAAACCACTGTACATCAGTCATGTACTTCCTTATCTTTCCGCTCGCGTAGGATAGAACCAAGGCTCTTCAGTTCAGGTCACATCGCATAGCCATGCGGCCCACCGCATATATGGTACCTACCTCTTTTGGCAACCTCTGTCTTTCTCTATGTGTTGCCATGACTTCTAGACTTGTTGTCATCGGACTTATTGGTATCATGCTTTTTAAGATGTGGCCGCTGCTCCTCGCCTTTGCCACGATCTCCCCCACCATGGTCATGACTACCTCTCACTTTGTCTCCTCCAGCTTCGTTAGGCTTTACATGCCTGAAGTCTGTCAATGCTTTGGCCTGCGTGATGGCTTCATCAATCGTCCTGACCTATCGGTATTCCAACTCCGTACTGGCCCAATTTTGAAGCACATCCATGAAGTGGAACAACATATCATCATCCGTGAGGTTATGAATTTGAAGCGTGAGGGTGGTGAACTCCTGCACATATGCGCATATGCTACCCATTTGATTCAGCTCCCTAAACTTGCGCTTTGCCTCATTGATGACGTTGTTAAGGAAGAACGCCTTTTTAGAATCCTCTTGGAATCGTTCCTAAGTATTGATGGTGCAACGATCCTTCCCTATTTCTGACTCTTTACGCCTCCACCATAGCATGGCCATCTCTGAAAGATATAACACAACGGTGATGATCTTACTCTCGTCACTCTTCAGCCTGTTGCACTTGATGTAATTCTCCAAATGCCACAGAAAATTCTCCACCTCTTGCGCATCACGGACGCCTTTTAACATAGGTGGTTTGGGAGCCTCTACCTTGGCCTCCCTATCTAAGTGGAACATCGACGATCCTCCAACTTCCACGCCTTCCTTAAGTTCTTTTATCTCGACCTTCATGGTCTCAATCGTGCTCAACACCTCCATGAGACGACACTCCAAGGAAGTAATAACCTCATTCATCTCAAACTCAGCGTGCTGGCATCCCTCCAACTCTCTACGGATGGATCGGTCTCCTCGAGGGTAAATTCTTGAAAGGTCTTGAACTTGTCGTCAACCACATTCATGCGCCGGCCTAATATATCAACGAATTGCCTCGTAACTTCCATCATTGTGATCCATTCTTCTCCAGTTGAAACATCAATGGCATCCTCGCCAAGTTCATCGTCACTTGCCTCGGTGGTCGAGGGTGGATGAGATGTTAGCGCCTCGCTTGATGTAGGATCGAGAAGCACCTCCTCATTACCCTTTTGATGCTTCTTTCCCTTTCGGTTCCTCTTTCCACTTTCCAAATGGATGTTGGTGGTGCTGGCGCCATTTACGTCTCCCTCAGTAGCCATTCCCTTAGTATCAAATGTGCTCTAATACCACGTTGTCACGGTCTTAGAGTCTTACAAAAGCTCCGTGCGGCACTTGAAAACTTACTCATGAATCTTTCATGATCTTGTATGATCAAGTGAGCCTTTTATGCTAAGATTTCTAATAAATTGAAAGGAAAGATTTAGAGAATTTTGGAAGAAGGCTTTATATTGCTTGGAAGATTGCTTACACTTTGTTGGATTACTTGTTTCAAGCTTGGATGCCTTGCAAATGAATGAAACCCCCAATTTATACTACCTCCTAAGGACCTAAGTGTAAATATTATTACTTTACAAGTCCCTCCTTATTTACATTTAGTCCCTCTTTGGAAAAGTCTACACATTCTAGGAATTTCTAAACCTTTCCAAGAAAATATCTATGTTAATCTAGAGAATTCTAAGGAATTCCCTAGCTTTCTTGATTAATCTATAAGGTTCTAGAGTTCTTTGCAAAGCTCTCCACAACTCTAGACCCTTCCGCCCCCATCCGGACGCAAAATCTAATTGTCTGTGGCGGGACGTGAAAAATAGTTGTACTACAGAATTGATCAAATTAAACTAGGAATGATGTTGTCAACCTTAACATATTGTTATAAGAATATTAGTGTTTATGTATCAACAATGATATTTGATAATGTCTACATATACATGACCTTCTAGTTGAATAAGTTTGAGTGTATATATCTTATAGTGAAAGATAATAACACTTGTAATAATTATGTACCAAGTACATAACTATGAACAAGATATATCTAATTTGCATAAATAAATTAAAGTTATGTATCAAAACTAATGTGCATGATGAAATTGCAATGTAGAATAATGTTAAAACGAAGATATCATACATTAATTTAAGAAATAAAAATAACTAGATACATTAAAAATCTGAATCCACAAAAAAAGATGTAAAAACAATTGAAACAAATCAACAATCCGATCTGCTGAAAGCAAAAAATAATGATAAATCTCGATCATTGTATCAACTGCCATAATTTTTTTCACTTTCAACAATTGTGTCACCCATATATCTTGATCTAAAGCCCTTACTGGAGCCAACAACAACTCCACCTTCTCCCCCTTTTTAGGCGTTTTCCACAATCGATTTTGATGTCGAAGATTAATCCTTCCTCAACTAATTGGGTAATCAAACTAGGTAAGGTTAACTGGGTACTCTCACTACTAAAAAAAAGAGCATTATCTCTTATGTATCAAGAGATAAAAAATATTTATTATTACACCTTGCGGACCAAATAGAACATAATGATCCGAATATGTCAATTGAGCTTCTGGAACAAGATTTTTCTTCATACCTAGGACGTGATAAGCTTTTTGAGGCAACATCAGATCAGCACAACTATTTGGAGGCACAATAGTCTTACCAATGTGATCTATCGGTAATTTTGTGTCATATGCTCTCACGACTTCACGACGTCCCTTGTACTCGGACAAACTTTGCAACTTGTTTTTGTCACCGGTCATATAGTTTGAGCATCCCGAGTCAACAATCTAGTCATTCTCATATTCAATTTGTTTAGAAATTGTTACTGTAAGAGCTAACTCTTCTTGTTCTATAGCGAAGAACGCTTTAACATCCCAGTCATCTTCACTATTTTCCTTTGGACCGGAGGTAGAAGCAGTATTGCTCTCAACAGTCCTCTTTTTGAACCAGCAAATATTGATTTTATGTCCCTTCTTCCCACAGTTATGGCATTTCCCTCCAAACCTCTTGTTGTTTCTCCAATTGTTTTTCGAACTCCCCCCGAGATGAGAGCGTCCTTCTCCTTGATGAATTTTTGACTTATCATCAGTTCTTTTTTATCCACCAGCGTTGTACAACTTGGAGTTTCTTCTGCTTTTGTTGACGTAGAGTGCTTCCTCCTTATCTTTTAGAGAGACTCCGCTCATTTGCTTAGCCTAGGCTTCCTGACCTGCTAGCAAATTCTCAAATTCTTCAAGTGATGGCTTATTTTGCCATCCCTGTACAGTAGCAATGAAGCTTCTATATTCAGGCTTGAGACCATAGATTATGATCCGCTTCATCCTCGTCTCTCCAATTGGAGCTTGTGGATCTAACTCTGAAATATCTCGACATAGCATCTTCACCTTATGAAAGTATTGTGTAATTGTCATGTTGGATTGTCCTATCGAGAGTAATTCACTCTCTAAGAGTTAGAGCCTTGTATCATTTTTCTATGAAAATAGATTGGCGAATGTATCCCAAGCCTGCTTTGGGGTGGTCGTATCTCGGATGTGCTCTAGCACATCCTCTTCGGGTGTTGTTTTCAAAGCGAAAATAGCCTTAAACACTGTTATCTTCCACTTTTGGAGTGTGCCGTTTGCATCTTCTGTTGCTGGTTGTGTCACCTCGCTAACGTTTACAACCTCCCACATATCTTGCCCTTGCATATAAGACATCACACAAGTTAACCATGTACAGTAATTGTTGTTGTTGATCTTTTTCATTCCGCCGACAGCTTGTAGGTCTGTCATTGTGTCAGCAACAAAAGTCTCAAAAAATTAAAAACTACAGTAAATGATTTCCCAAGGAACAACCTTTCTCTTGATACCAAATAAAGAACTTAAGATATAATAAGCTCAAGTAAAATATGCCTGAAGGAGTCTTAGATAATATTTTCCAGAGAACAAGAACGATGAAATGGTAGAATCACAACTTTTAATAGAGTCACAATCCCACTAAACCACTAACTAAATCCACTAACCTAACTCTCCTAAACTTTAGGGGAAGCTACGGCTAGTCTAGAAAATAATTGAAATCCACGTACTAATAAAATATCAAACTAACAACTAAGCTAAGAAATAGCTATACTATAGAATTGATCAAATTAAACTAGGAATGATGTTGTCAACCTTAACATATTGTCATAAGAACATTAGTGTTTATGTATCAACAATGATATTTGATAATGTCTACATATGCACGACCTTCTAGTTGAATAAGTTTGTGTGTATATATCTTGTAGTAAAATATAATAAAATTTGTAGTAATTATGTACCAAGTACATAACTATGAACAAGATATATCTAATTTGCATTTCAATATATATGAGTTATATATCAAAAGTAATAATTAAACATGTGCTTGATGAAATAGCAATGTAGCATAATGTTAAAACAAAGATATCATACATTAATTTAAGAAATAAAAACAAATAGATACATTAAAAATCTGAGTCCACAAAAAAAGATGTACAAAAAAAATTAAAAAAAATCAACAATCTGATCTGCTGAAAGCAAAAAAAAAAGATGATAAATCCCGATCATTGTATCAACTCCCATAATTATTTTTCACTTTCAACAATGGTGTCATCCATATATCTCGATCTAAAGCCCTTACTGGAGCCAACAACAACTCCACCTTCTCCCCCTTTTTAGGCGTTTTCCACAATCGATTTTGAGGTCGAAGATTGATGCTTCCTAAACTAATTGGGTAATCAATATTAGGTAAGGTTAACTGGGTAGTACTCTCAGTACTAAAAAAAGAATCATCATCTCTTATGTATCAGGAGATGAAAAATTACTTTTAAAAAATAAAAATAGAAGAAAAAATAATGAACGGTAATACGGAGAAGCATAAATACTATGTTTGAACCTACCTTATCACCAAAATCCTAAAGAGAATGAAAATTTGAAACTATAAGAAGACACATAAATAATATATATGCATTGTTCGCATATTTCTTAATAATAGATCTCATGATCCATTTTTTAGTAAGAATCATGAGAAATTATTCATGAGAGATGAAAAAAAACGTTGAAGAATAAAATTTTGTCACTGAGCTTGATGCGGCAGAGAAGAGAAATACACACACTGAATAGTTTGATTTGATTGACTGGAGACAGAATCCTTTTCAAAATCAAATTGATATGAAAATTATCTTATAAGAATGTGGAGTGAAATTAGAAAGAGATTAAAGGAGTTAAAAAAAGAGTGGGTAAATTTGATTTTGGGTGGAGATATTTATGTATCCGAAAAATTGAAAAATGAGGAGAAATAAGGGATTTATGTAATATTTTTAAAATGTAAGGAATAATGGAAAATAATAAAAGAAAATATGTGTATATATTTAATTTATCCTAATTTCTTTCATAGCCGTGCGAAGCGCGACCAAATACACTAGTTAATATATCTATGTGAAGCAATATAAGAGTAGCAAGGAAGCAATGAATAAAACAAGAAAGAATGAATCTTTTTCACTACTGTTACCTCATTCCTAGAGCTAAAAAAACATAAAGATTTGAAATGGGTATTAAAAAAAAGACGGAACAAAGAAAACCCAGATGATGGAAAACCAGAAAAAAACGCAGGAGCAGGAGAAACAGTCAATAAAATGGGTCAATATTACATTTTTAATGGGTCGGGTCAAGTGGATGAATCATTAAATGATTTAAATGATGTTTTTTTCTTATCTTTTTTAAAATTTTGGATTTTTATATAAAAAACTTATATCAACAAATTTAATTAAAATATCAATTAAATTGATTGAGTGATATGCTGAGAAAAAATCGATAGTTGAATGGCTTTTTAGTTAAAATTGAAAATTGAGTGACTTTCAGCGAAAAAAGTACATAATTTAGTGATTTTTGAATTAAAATTAAAAGTTGAATGACTTTCTCGTAAAAAATGCATAGTTAAGTGACCATCTTACATATTAACTCTATGTTTTCCCTATTTGTATCTTTACCGTTCTTTTTCCTACTTGGTATGTCGAATATTTGAATCTTGCTTTCTTGTTAAATATGTTGCACACCAGGTTTGGTCTTGGTACTCATTCCACACTCACTATATCAAAATTGAATTGAGTGATAATTAATTAATGCCAATAGCTTACTTGTTGTTAATAACATATTTTAGAAGAAATAATTAACACTTTTTATAATGTTCATAAAACCTATAATGAAATTAGATGTAATGACAATTGACTAATATTGGAAAAAAAACATTGACATACTTTTGTTATTGTGCATATTTTTTAGTGCTAAAAACTATTTTTATTGTAGTGAATGCATTCATTCCTAGGCAGCCCCCCATATGTGGTATACTGTGGCTACCGCTATTGCCCATATCATTTCTAGCCCCCCCCCCCCCCCCCCCCCCCCATATGTCTATCCCGCATTTGGAAATAATGTATGTGATTGCACACCATTTTCTCCATTGTGTGCATTTTCATACCTTTAGTCGCACATGTTCTAAACCTCAATGAACTTTACTCCAAAAGGTTCCTTGAAATAAGCAAAAGAAAGACATAATAGAGTTCATTTTTATAGAAGTTATAAACATGATAGGTTAGTGAAAAATTACAACATAACATAATTACAAGATTATAATTGAAAATAAAATGAAGAAATAAAAATTTCTTCAGGTTGAGGCGCGAATATCTCGCTCTCTTTAAGGAAATTCAAGCCCACCACAATAAATGTTTTTCACCGGTCCACCAATAGTCCTTTTGACTTGTCTCCTCCAAGATACAAAAGGCTAATCACAAAATATAACTCAACAACTCTGGACAAGAATTGAGCCCAAAGCTCCAAAAAAAGAACACATCCCTTCAAATAATAAGAACTCTTTTTTTTTTTGAAAAACTTTATGCACTCAATATTTTCTTATGTATTGTGTGTCCAAACCAAATGAAGGCCACCAATATTTATACTAGAAGAAGTGTTCCTAGCAATCAATAGGAAGATAATGGTGTAGTAAATAGTGAATATAAATGACAAAGGTTACATATGTAACAAAGAATAATGCAGGAGTAACAAGTTTTATTAGACAGTGAAACCTCTCTTGGCTGAATAGTCAAAGCCAACCGTTGGTGACATGCAACAAAGAATTAACACATATGCAGTAACTCCAAAATGGAGTAATGCTCAAACATATTGTCCCAACGGAAAAGTACTTTCCAATTACACCAACTTCTGTAATATGTATGAGAAGTCAACCAACAGATAACTTACAACAAAGGCAATACTATGACTCCAAAGTAGTAGCAAATTAACATACAAAATATCAATATCAAAATGTTGACCAAAATTTCCCACTCATTTTAATATTTTATAAGAGAGTATATTAGTTGAAGGAATACTACTATGCATAATGACGGTGTGATCTGCATTGAACC
Organism: Solanum sitiens; assembly: GCA_016801875.1. Taxonomy (NCBI): domain Eukaryota; kingdom Viridiplantae; phylum Streptophyta; class Magnoliopsida; order Solanales; family Solanaceae; genus Solanum; species Solanum sitiens. The sequence goes on from JABWTJ010001122.1 coordinate 45,945, forward strand.
TCCACTTAGTGAAACAATAACTTTTACTCTAGAGTCGTAGTAGTCTCAGCCTTCAACTATGACTGCTTAAGAAAAATAAAATATGCTTACACATAATAATCAAGGTGTTGACATGAGCTTCAAAGCTAGCACGTTACAACCTTGTGCTATCCCAATTTCATGAGTGCTTTTGAGAATAAACCAAATTTTCATAGGAAGTGACCTACTTCCACACATCACATATGTGAAATTTGTCTAGAATGGTCCTGTATGTTTAACACTCAACTCATACAGGGAGTATTTTTTTAAAACTCAATCTCCACAATTTACTACAGGAAATAATTCACTCACATCATATGGAGGGAATAAGAAGATAGTCATTTTTCACAACAAGTTATCATATGATTAGTTTTTTCCTTTGAATCTAGTTATAGGATCTCTAGTCCCAGGTTGGGTTTCCTCAGATATGACTCAAGGATTCATAGGCTTTAAACCCACCCCCTCAATGTGCTCCAGACCTTTTATCTTGTTAAGGCCTTACTGAGAAGATCTGCAAGAATATCACAAGATTTGACATAATCAACATTAATAGTATCATTTGTCTAATATAATCTTACATTGGTGTGTTTCCTGCTTATAGGTCTGGATTTACCGTTGTAATAATGACTTTCAACTCTACCAATTGCAACGGTGTTATCACAGTGAGTTGAAATAAGAGGAATTGATTTTTTAAACTAAGGAATTTAAAACAATAAATCTCTTAACCAATTCCATTCTTCATTAGCTGAAGCTATAACATTTAGTTCAGCCTCCATGATAGAGTTAGCAATTATTTTTTGCTTTTTTGATCTCCAACAAATAGAACCACAATTACTGTTTGCTTTTTTAATCTCCAACAAATAGCACCACCATCCAAAGTAAAGACATAAATCAGCTGAAGCTATAACATTTAGTTCAGCCTCCATGATAGAGTTAGCAATTAGTTTTTGATTTTTTGATCTCCAACAAATAGCACCACAATTACTGTTTGCTTTTTTAATATCCAACAAATAGCACCACCATCCAAAGTAAAGAGATAACCAGTGGTAAAACAAGAATCACCTGATAAGGTGTTCTAATTAGAGGCGAACCCAGGATTTAAAGGTTTTGGGTGCACACCTATATAAAAATATCTCAAATCTAAGGTCAAAGCTAAATTTAAAATAAAAATAGGCTTAAGTGGGATTTGAACCCTGGTCTAGAGGGTGGTATCTCTCCCTTCTACCAATTGCCCAAGAGAACTTCTATGTTTTTTATGGGTGCACTGTTGAATATATATTACTTTCTACTAGTTTTTCAAAATAGATATACATATATACATATGATTTTTTCGGAAGCTACCGGGTGCACATGCACCCCCACCGCATAGGATGGGTCCGCCCCTGGACTTCTAATATGCATCACAAAAGCTTTCAAGTACAACATGATATTTTTTTATAGAACAAACCCCAATTTTTTGTTCCAGTTAAATATCTCATAACTCTTGTTATAGCATGTCCATGTTCATTACCTAACTTGCTTGTAATACTACCGAGTACTCCTATTGCATATGCAATATTCGGCCTAGTGCAACAAGTCACATATATCAAACTTCCAATTATGCTAGCATATTTCATTTGATTTATCACATCATTTTCACTTTCAATAGAAAATAAGTGAACACTTGAATCAAAAGGAGTAGCAACATGCTTGCAATCAAGAAAGTTATATTTTTCAAAATTTTCTCAAAATAATATGACTGGTCAAAGAATTCCCTCACATTTTCTAATTATTTTTATTCAAAGAACAAAATTTGTCTCACAAAGATTTTTTATATCAAAATGGCTTCTAAAAATATTTTTAGTTTCATCAATAACATTCATGTTAGAGCCAAAGATCAACAAATCATCAACATATATGCAAATATCACATATGAATTATTCCAAGACTTATGATATATGAACTTATCACACTTGTGTTAAAATTATCAATCATGCATGAATTAAACTTTTAATTCCATTTCTTTGGTGCTTGTTTCAATCCATATAGGGATTTAGTAAGTTTACACACTTTGCTTTCTTCACCTGCTTCAACAAAAGACTCGGTTTCATATAAATTTTCTCATTTAGGTCTCCATTAAAAAAACAGTTTTTACATCCACTTGATGAATTTGCAAATCAAAAATTGTAGCCACAGCAATTAAAAGTCTTATGGATGTAATTCTTGTTGTCGGTGAAAAAGTATCAAAATATTCTACGCCTTCTAGTTGTTTAAAACCTTTAAAACTAATCTAGCCTTATATTTATCAATAGATCCACCCGGTTTCAAATTGTTTTGTAAAACTCATTTGCAACCAATAGTTTTATAACCCTGTGGTAAATGAACTAAGATCGAAGTTTTATTAGAAATCAGTGATTCTATTTCATCATTTACAACCTCTTTCCAAAAAATTGAATCATGTCAAGATAATGCTTCTTTTAAAGTGAGAGGGTTGTATCCAACATTAAACACATACAAATCAGGACGAAAATCTTTTTCTACTCTAGCTCTTTTACTTCTTCTTAACTCAAAATCATCAATTCTTTATTTTTAAAGTAGAAGTAGAAGAACTAGGTAGTGACAAAAAAATTTATTCAATCCTTTGACCCCCACTTTTTTTAGAATCAAAATAAAATTTATTTTAATAAAAAATAGTATCACCTGATTCAATTATAGTATTATATTCAAGATTAAAAAATCTATAGGTTGTACTATGTGAAGCATAACCGAAAAAACCACAAGTTGTAACTTTCTTACCCAACCTTGTAAACTTAGGATCCATTAGCCTTACCAAGGCTAGACAACTCCAAACTCTTAGATATTTCAAACTTGGTTTGTGACCTTTCCACAATTCAAAAGGTGTCAATTTAGAACTTTTATGAGGCACAAAATTCAATACATAACAAGCAGTCAAAATAGCTTCACCCCAAAAAATTTAAAGGTGCATGTGACTCAATAAGCATGACATTAGTCAATTTAACCAAAATTCTATTTTTCCTTTCCGCTACACCATTAGATGAATGAGAATAAGGAGGAGCAGTTTCATGAATTATTCCCAATGATATATATTTAATGCCCACAGAATATATTATATATAGGCATAATATATAAATCTACCCTTTAACTTGACCTCATTTCACATTTATGACCTCCAACTATGGTGGACACCGAGTAGGACACAAAATTTTGTGTAGGATGCCAAGTAGGACGTGTGTGTCCATTTGTTCAATTTTATACAAGGTTTAAGTGTCTACTTGTGCAATCTCAAAGTTGGAGGACATAAATATAAAATGAGACAAAGTTAAATGTCAAATTTATGTGTGTGTATATATACTATGTATTATGCTATTTAATAGATGTAACTATACAGACCGTAGGTGGTACCATGGTCTGTGGTTCAGACTCCCTAGAACCAAGGAAAATTCAGCAAAGTCCAGACCATACAAAGACCTATGGACCGTAGGTTGGACCATGGTCCGTGGTTACGAGTCCCCAGAACCCATCCTCTGAAGCCTAAAGATGCCTGACCAGGACGGACTGTAGGTGGGACCACAATACGTGGACCAGGTCTATCGATCGCCCCAATAGTTTTACTTTAGGGATCATTTTATCTTTTCCCCTATGCATTGGACACCTAAACTATGTCGTTTTGGTTAATTTTAGCTTAGAAACTTAGTCAGACCTTACCGTAACAAATTTATTCACTCAAAAATCGATCAAACCAATCGAAAGAAGATAGAAAGCATCGACCGAACCCTCTCCAAGAACACAACAAGTTTCCCTCAGTTCTAGCCCCAAAATTAAAAGATTTCTCAATAGAATTCATCACCAGGTATGTGGGATTTCACTAGTTGGTTCCTTTTGCCCATTAGGTCCTTAGAATTCAGTTAGATTCTTGATTCCCTTCATTATGTTTAGACTTAGGGTTCTTGAACTTCAGGTTATTACTATGATTTAGCTGTTAGATTAATCCAAATTAGAATATTATGTTTTCAGAACTATGCTGCTTAATTTTTGCATGAAACTCAGAACCCTAGTTGTGTAAATTCGTTTAGTTCATGAATTACACTTGTTAGGTCAGTTTATATTGAAATACATGCATTATTTTACAAATGTTTCATTATCAGTACTTCATGGTGCATTTCAGTTAGCATGTCAGATTCTTGAGCTACCAGTTTATATTATGTTATATTCTATTGTATACATTCTAGTTAGGGATAGGCTTAATACTGATTGGACAAGGGCAAGTCACTCTCATAGTCCCAGAACTACGTACCTCTGTAGGTCAAGTCTCCTATGTGTGCATCAAATTTAGTGATCACACCAATCATGCCTTTATACCTTAGGCAAGGTATATTGGTTCTTCTCGATGAGCGTATACATCAGACTCCACATTTAGCTCACGTGGTTTTATGTCTATTAATAATAGCTCCCACAGTCAGATTCTAGTGCATTGACAAGGTTATCATTTGTATTTCAATATTCAGTATCAACATGTTATGTACTTAGTCATTGCATTCAGTTTAGTCATTTTTAGTTTATCTAAGTATCTTTATCATGTTCAGATTATATCATTGTTTAGCTTGCCTTGTTCAATTATGTATACATTGTTCAGCTTTCTCCTATCCTGCATGCTCAGTACCTTTAAAGTACTTATACATACTCTGCGCCATCTTCTCGTGATGTAGGTTCATTTCCTCAACATTCTGATCACGTGTAAATCAGTTCCCGATCTCCAGTTCAACACAACAAGTCGTGAGTCCTTATTCTTCGAGGACGATAGACATGTTTTCTTTCATTTTTAGTCTTTTTAGTTTCAGTTTTGATAGAGTTAGCTGGGGGAATGTCCCAGCATCTCTAGTTAGTTAGAGGATTATTTTAGACATATTTAGATTTAGTTTTAGCTTGGATTTGATCTTTCAGTTGTCATTAAAACTCATAGTTTATATATTCAGATAGTATTGGGTGTTCCCTATTTAACTTTACATCATTTTATAATCTTCCGCACATTATTTCTTATTTTAATTTATCTAGCATGCTATGATATGCTATTTCAAGGTTATCTTGGGGTCACTCGTGACCCTAGGTCAAGTGTTTATATCCTAGGGTAGACTCGGGGCGTGGAAAACTTGATATCAGAACATTAAGTTAAGAGTCCTAGGATATCTGAAAAGCCGCACTAAGTAGAGTTCTTTTCATGGGTGTGATGTGAGCCACATCTAATGAGAGGGAGGGTACGAAGTGTTTTCGGAAAACTTCACTTTATTTCTATTCTTATTGTGCATGGGTATGGCCTGCCTTCTAACTCGTTGTTATGTGTTTCAGATAATGCCTCGTGTAGAGCTTATGCAAGCAATGCAAATGCTAGCAACACTAATACAATTCTTCCAATTCCAAACCATGAGGTTTCGTATGCAGAGTTTTAGAACGCTATTAAAATTTTAGCTCAGATTGTGTCCAGCCAGAACAATCAGCAGGCCCCCGTTCCTTCTAACACTAATGTTGGGTCAACAACAACTAGGGTCCGAGGCTTCATCCATATGATCCACCAGAATTTCTAGTGTCACAAATTTCTGACGACCCGTTAAACTTCCTTAATGAGTTCAAGAAAATCTTTGTAGTGATTGGAAATAGCAGGGTAGAGTTGGCGTCCTACCAAATTAAAGATGTAGCTCACATGTGGTTTACTTAATGGAAAGAAAACAGGGGTACAGATGTAGTTCCTATCACTTGGGAGTGTTTTACTGGAGCTTTTTTGGACATGTTCTTTCTAAAAGAGTTGAGAGAGGCTAAAGCTATGGAATTCATGAATGTGAGGCAAGGTTGTATGTCAATCCAATAGTACAAACTCAAGTTCACCCAACTCTTTAGGTATGCTCCACATATGGTTGCCTATCCTAGGGCACAAATGAGTAAGTTCCTATTTGGGGTATCTGACTTGGTTAAGACAGAGTGCATAAATGCTATGTTTTTGAAGGATATGAATATCTGTAGGCTCATGACTCATGCTCACCAGGTTCAGGGAGATAATTTTAAGGAACACGCTAAGGGCAACAAGAAGGATATGACTGGGAACTATAAGTAATCTCAGTAGAAATTGGGTTGTGGAAATCACTCACATTTTCAGCAGAAATCTTCAGCTCTAACAACTTCATCAGCTAGTGCTCCATCCTCACGACTCCTATAGGATCAGAAAGGTTGCGCACCAGGTTCTATGTTTGAGGGGAGTGTTTCAGGTACCAAAACCTGCCCAACTTGTCAAAAATGTTGTCAAAACCATCTAGGCGAGTATCTTGCAAGTAAAGAAAGGTGTTTTGGATGTGGACAGTGCTGCCATAGGTTGAGGGATTTCCCTTCTTCTAAAAATAGACATGGAGGTAACAATAGTAGGGTTCTATCTATAGCTCCAGCATCACTAGCAGGTCTCCAAACTCAGAAGGGTGCTTTATGTGGTACAGGTGGCGGTCAGTGCCAAAACATGTTGTATGCTCTCCAGGCTCACCAAAATCAGGAAGATTCTCCTAATGTAGTCACTGATACGTTGCAAGTCTTTTATTTATATTTCTACACTTTGTTATATCCAGGGGCTACTCTTTCCTCTCTTACTCCCTATATTTTAGTGAACTTAAGTGTCAGTCTAGAAACCTTCTTTGAACCCTTCTCAGTCTCTACTCCAGGTTGTGACCTAGTTATGGCTAGACGGGTATACATAAATTGCCCTGTCATATTCTTTTAGAAAGTCATCAGAGCAAATATTGTTGAGTTAGAAATGGTAGACTTTGATATCATTCTACACATGGATTGGTTACATTTCTGTTATCTCTTAGTCGATTGTAGAACTAGGATAGTTTGTTTTTAGTTTACAAGCAAACCAGTCTTAGAATGGAATGGTTGTATCTCAATGCATATGGGTCGATTCATTTCTTACCTTAAGGACACAAAGATGATTTCCAAGCGATATATGTATCATCTTTTTTGAGTTAAGGATTCCATCTCCGAAACCCTAACTCTTGAGTCAGTTCTTGTAGTTAATGAATTCCTAAAAGTGTTTCGAGAAGATCATCCAGAGTTCCTCTCGAAAGGGAAATCAACTTTTGAATTGATCTCATCCCAGATACCCAACTTATTTTAATCACTCCTTACAGAATAGCTCTAACTGAGCTTAAGGAATTGAAAGAGAAGTTGAAAAAACTTTTAGATAAGGGCGTCGTCAGACCTAGTATTTCCGCATGGGGTGCACAATGTTGTTCATGAAAAAGAAATATGGTTCTCTCAGGATGTGCATTGACTATCGACAGTTGAACAAGCTCACAACCAAGACTAAGTACTTTATCCCAAGGATTGATGACTTGTTTTACCAAATTCAGGGTGCTAGTCATTTCTCGAAGATATACCTCAAATTCGATTACTATCAATGCATAGTTAGTGATTATGACATCTAAAAAATAGCATTCAGAACTCAGTATGGTCATTATGAATTTGTAGTTATGTAATTTTGACTAACCAATTCTCCTGTAGCTTTCATGCACTTGATGAACAGGGTGTTCAATCAGTACTTGGACTTGTTCGTTATCGTCTTTATTAATGATATCCTCATTTAATCTAGGAATGACAAAGAACACGCAACTCATTTAAGGGTTGTCCTGCAAACTCTCAATGATTTCCAATTATTCGCTAAGTTTAGCAAATATGAGTTTTGGTTTAAATTAGTTGCTTTCCTTGGGCATACGATTTTTAGCGAAGAGATCCAAGTGGATTCTTAGAAAATTGAGGTAGTGAAACAATGACCCAAAACCACCTCGCCTACACATATAAGAACTTTCTTGGGTTTGGCTGGTTATTATAGAAGGTTCATGGAAGGAATTCACCCATAGCTTCTCTATTGGATAAGTTGACTCATGGTCAGTTGATTGTGAGAAGAGCTTCTCAGAACTGAAAACTAGGTTGACCACAACTCCTGTTTTGACTCTACAAGAGGGGTCAGACGGTTCTGTTATCTATTGTGATGTGCCTTGACTTGGACTAGGTTGTGTGTTGATACAACGAGGTAAGGTTATAACTTATTCTTCTAGACAACTTATGGTGCATGCGAAGAACTATCTGACTTATGACCTCGAGCTTGCAACTGTAGGATTTTCCCTAAAGATTTGGAGACATTACTTGTATGGTGTTCACGTATATGTGTTACAGACCATAAAAGCCTTCAATATATTTTCACCCAAAAAGTGTTGAATCTTTGCCAGAGGAGATGGCTTGAGTTCCTTAAGGAGTATGATATGAATGTGCCTTACCATCCTGTTGAGGTCAACATAATAGCTCACTCTCTTAGCAGACTATAATTGGGTAGTGTAGAACATGTTTCGAAAGAAAGGAAAGAACAAGTAAAAGATGATCAACGACTTGCTCGGTTAGGAGTTTCCGTTACGAGCATATCAGATGGTGGTGTAAAAGTTCAGAATGGGTATGAATCTTCATTGGTTGCGGAGGTTAAGAAAAAACAACACAATCATCCTATATTGCTTCAATTGAAGGGTGCAGTTCATCTGTAGAAGGTTGAGCTTTTCTTACAAGGGGGAGATTGTATGCTTCGCTACCAGGGTTATTTATGTGTTCCTAAGGTTGGTGAGTTGGGACAAAATATCCTTACCTAAGACCATAACTCCAGGTATTCAATTCATCCATTTGCGACTAAGATGTACTGTGATCTGCAGGAAATATTTTGGTGGAATGGCATGAAAAGGGGTATAGCAAATTTTGTGGCTAAGTGCCCTAATTATCATCATGTGAAGAAAGAACATCGACAACAGGTGGTATGACTCAGGATATTAACATTCCTACATGGAAGTGGGAAGTGAAAAACATGGACTTTATTACAAGTTCACCTCTTACTCGAAGACAACATGAATCCATTTGGGTGATAATTGAGAGTTACTAAGTCCGCTCAATTTTTTGCTGCTAAGACTACAAATTCGGTGGAGGACTACACAAAGCTTTACATTAATGACATAGTCAATTTGCACGAGGTTCCCTTGTCTATTATCTCAGATAGAGGTTCCAAATTTACCTATCATTTCTAGAATTCATTTCAGAAGGGTCTTGTTACTCAGGTTAACCTCAACACATCATTTTATCCACATAGGGATGGTCAGGCATATCGTACCATTCAGACCTTAGAGGAAATGTTGAGATCTTTCATGATCGACATCAAGGGTAGCTAGGATGATCACCTTCCTCTTATAGAGTTCGCCTACAATAATAACTATCATTCCATCATTCAGATGGCCCCTTATGAAGAATTATATGAGCGTATGTACATATCTCATGTTGTGTCACGCCCCTAGCCTACACCCCAGACTTGGGTGGTACTCAAGAAATATTGTTGGCCCCAAGCGAACCCTTGGCCTGACTTAAATCACACTGGAAGACTTACTCATGATAAAACAAAGTGTTTAAAATACAATCACATTCAAACTTTTTTTAATAAATGCTTAGAATATTTCAAATATCAACATTCTACTATCCAAAGGGCAACTCAAGTCTAAACTTAATTGCAAAGGAAAAGTATAGACTCACAAACTAACACCAACTAACTCTGTCTATGAAGCCTCTAAAACTACGAGGGATGTCTGGACAAGAACCATGATCATCCTAACAACCAAAAACTAGTAAAGCATTGAAAGTAGGGATCCTACGGAAAGCAAGGAGGCTCACCAAAAGACTCTGAATGCTCTATTGGATCAACGAAATGCTACATACTGATCCTGGTTACCTGTATCTTCATCATAATAAGATGTAGGCCAAATCGCATCAGTATAAAGAATATACGAGTAGACTAGGAGAATTCTAAAACAAGACATAAGCTTGAAAGAAACTGAAAGAACATAACAGGGCTCAACTCAACTAACTCATTTCAATATAAAGCAATAATTTCACTTAATGTAAAGAAAGCTTTTAAAACATGGATAACAACTCTGTGTATTTAAAAAACAATAGTAACTTTATATGTATGCAAAGACAATATAAACTTTTGATGTCTATAAAATACAAATAACTATGTGTATATAAGAATTCAAAATACTTATGTGGTAGTTCTCTAAACGGAAACCATCACTATAGAGTTATGTGATGATACAATGTTTTGCCTCACGCTGCCAAGTCCGTCCTATACCTAGCCAAGGAAATAGAACCTAACTTACTAAGTGGATCCACTATTCTATGCTAAAATCCACTAAGGAATCATCTAAGAAGTATGACATTTTTCAACCCATGATGGTTACATGGTTTATGGGGGCAGGGACTTGTCTGCACTCTCCCCCATATAATTGTTCAATACTACTCCCAAGAGATACTAGCTTATATGTTTAATAACATAACTTTTTTCTGTGATTTTATATTATTGCTCAAAACATAGCTCAAAGGCTCTTTTGGTAATCAAATTTTCATCACTTGCTTAATTGTGAAAGCATTTACTCTTTAACTGAAAATCTAGCTCAAAGGCTCTGCCAGAAATCGGTGTTTCCTTTCTTTTTTAAATGTGAAAAAATTTTAATCTTTGGGAATACATATTCCCCATATATTATTTTGAAAAAATGAACTTCAATCTTTACTCAACTCAAAACTCAAGTCTTAAAACAAATTTAAAACATTTGTAAAAGACTTTTGGAAAACTCTATGAACTTCTCTTGACTTGACTCTTACCCTTCCTTGAATTGGATTATGGATTCAAGGTTCATGATCCCATGCTTATGGATGATTTCATGATGTTTATATGTACATTAGAGGTAAAAATCAACTAGAAAACTTAGGTACATTGCTAGGGAACTCAAACGGAAAGAAGTGGGAAAGGGTAGAAGACTTAGTGTCCCTGGTGCTCTGAGTGGCGCGGGGAGCCAGACCCAAAACTTCAGGGCATGAGTTGGGGAGCACAAGAAAACATGGCGCCCAAGAGTCCAAATTTTAGCCCCTAAAATGGGGTGCTCTGGCTGGCATGGCGCCCTAGACCTCTACCAAGAAAATCCCTGATTTTGTTGCTCGTTTTTCAACTCTAAACCCACTAAATTCGATTTGTTCTTTCCCCAAACGCTTAGATTCTGATACATAACAAAAATCTGAAATAATATAATCAAATCAACATGTAATTTAATGAATTTAAGTCATGAACTCCTCATCAACTCTAACAATCAAGAACCCAATAGAAACTTCAACAAAATCCATCAAGAACTCAATTTCTTTACTTTCAAGAACATGAATTCGCTGAAATAAGTAATCATTAGTGCGTGGGTGAACGAACCCAACGCTATGTGATCTCACATACCTCATAGGTATTAAACCTTGGCGAACAAGCAATTCTCCAACAACACAACAATTCCTAGCTTCTTCTCCTCTTTTCTTCTCTTCTCTTCTCTACTCTCAAAATCCAAACTTTATTTTGTGAAGTGTAAACTGAACCAAATCAGTTTAGACCCTAATTAATTCACTACAAACGAATTAAGCCAATTGGGTAAGTAAAACACCAAAATACCCTTCCAAAATCCGGTTTTGACTTACCTTATCTAGACAACCCAACTTCAAATGGGCATATCTCCCTCATACAAACTCGAAATCGAGCAGACTAGACGACATTGGAAAGATAATTGGAATATCTTTCCTACTGTATCTTGGAGCACACCTAAAACATAATGTTATAGGAATTATGGTCATTTGTGGTTAACCTAAAACTCATACTTAACTTAACGTTGTCAAAATTTAAAAATTTGATTGTTTCCAAAATATGGCTTTTTTCTAGTTTTAGTTCTTTCAAATAGCAGGGTGTTACAATATCTCCCCCTTGGGAACATTCGTTCTCGAATGAGATTATTCTTAGTAGGCTAAAGGTGTAACATCTAACATTCAACTCATACACCCAACAAGTAAATCTAACACATTTAGTATATCAATTAAAGAGTACTAAGAAGAGAATTAATACCTTAATCTAGAATTTCTCTTGGTTCAAAGAGATGTTGATATCTCTTCCTCAAATCCTCCTAGGCTTCCCAAGTAGCTTCATCAACAAACTAATTTCCCTATAGAACTTTGACTGATGTTATTTCCTTAGTTCTCAACTTGCGAACACGACAGTCTAGAATCTGAGCCAGAATATCATCATAAAAAACCTGTCCTTGATACAAATATCTTCAGTTGGTATTGTTAATGAAGGATCATTTATGCACTTTTTCAACATAGAGATGTGGTTTACCGGATGAACTACTACTAACTCTTGCAGTAGCTTTAACTCATAAGCTACATTGCCAATCCTCTTTGAGATTCTATAAAGGCCAATACACCTAAGACTAAGTTTCCCCTTCTTGCCAACTCTCATAACACCTTTCATGGGTGAATTTTTCAAGTAAACCTAATCATCTACTTCAAACTCTAAGTCCCTTCTCCTAACATTTGTATAGGAATTATGACGACTATGTGTTATTTTCAACCTCTCTTGAATAACTCTCACTTTCTCCATATCTTGATGAACCAAGTTTGTTCCTATCAACCAAGCTTCACCAAATTCAAACCATCTAATAGGAGATATGCATCATCTCCCATAAAGAGCTTTGTAAGGAGCTATTTGGATGCTAGAACGGTAACTATTGTTGTAAGCAAACTCAATGAGAGGTATGTGATCATCCCAATACCTTTGAATTCGATCATGGAAGCCCTCAACATATCCTCTAAAGTCTAAATAGTGCACTCTACTTGACCATCAATTAGGATGAAAAGTAGTACTCAAGTTCACTTTTGAACCAAAGCGTTTTTCTAATGACTTCTAAAACTATGTAGTAAATTGTGCACCTCTAAATGATATAATGGAGACTGGAACTCCATTAAGTCTTACTACCTCTTGAAATATAACTTAGCATAACCTTTTGCTGATAGGTAGTCTTTACTAGTAAGAAATGGTCTCATTTAGTCATTGATATACAATCACCCAAATCAAATCATGATGCCTGTGAAACCGTGGTAAACACGTTATGAAATCCATATTGATCATCCCCCACTTACATTCCAGAAGTTCTATGTTCTGATTCATCCCACCAGGCCTTTGGTGCTCTACTTTAACTTGTTGGCAATTTGAACACTTAGCAAGAAACTCTGCAATGCCCTTCTTCATACTACTCCACTAATCGACTTCTATCAATTCAATGTACATCTTTGTGGATCCCGGATGGATAAAATATCTAGAGCTATGTGCTACCTCCATAATCCTTTATTGAAGTTCATCCACTCTTGGAACACCCAACCTACTTTGATACCTCAATACACCATCTCCCCCTTGTTCAAAAGCCATTACTTATTTCTCATGAACATTTGCCTTCAATTCAAGAAAAATAGGATCTTGGTATAGTTTCTCTTTAACTCCTGACACTAATGATGATTCAACTACATTCATCACCAGTACTCCTCCCTATATGGAATCCATTAGTTGAACTCCTAATCTTGCAAGTCTATGCACTACTTTTGCTAACTCTTTCTTATATTCCTCAAAATGGGCGGGACTACCCATAGACAATCTACTCAAGGCGTCAACAACACCATTAGTCTTTCTTGGGTGATAAAGAATATTAATGTCATAATCCTAGAGTAACTCTAACCACCTTTTCCGTTAGAGATTAAGCTCTTTCTAACTAAACACATACCGAAGAATCTGGTGATCAGTGAACACATCTACATGAACACCATCAATGTAATGATGCCATATTTATAAAGCAAATACTACGACAATAAACTCTAAGTCATGGGTTGGATGATTCCTCTCGTGAACCTTAAGTTTTCTAGAGGCATAAGTTATTGTAACACTCCGGAAATGCCATGACATAGACTAGAGCTTAATCTATTTAATAATGCTTAAAATGATGTTTCCAGAAAATGTACTTGTCTAGTGAAGAGTCTATTAGGTTTTAAGAATATGTATAGGGATACATAGGCATCCCAATGCCCAATATTGAGTAATATTGGGCATGTTAGAGAATATTGGCTTAACGGTGTTAGCCAATTTTTGTATGTATTCACAAGTAACTTATAACTTAAAATACACCTTGATGTTCAAATGCTCCAATCCAAGCTTGTTTAGGAATTGTACCTGCAATGAAGACCCTAAGCTAAAATAATTATATTCATTACATACACACATTACGTACGAGTCATCCAAGTGTCAAGCCTAGGTACCATAGCGTATGATCATTTAAAATGATCATGTAAATTAAGCAATGCCCAAGGACATAGTGAGGATCCTTGGACAGGAAGTGAACTTTATAGAATGCACGGTTAGGAAAGTGCAATGCAACACATGTGCAAGAACATGTGCTACCGGCCGAGAGACCAATCCCAACCGATTCGGTTAGGGCGGTTAGGGGGAAGACACGCGTCGGGTCAAGCCACGTGGGGCCAAGCTTCCTAACCAATCCTAGGATCTAACCAACTTACCTAACTAGCTAACTAACCTAGGACTAACTAAAATAAACCAACTAGTGTGCCCGAAATCCTAAGACCTAACCGAGTGACACTAGCCGAGTTCTAACTAAAGAAACATCCTAGTACCTAACCTAGGATGGTCCAAATGGGTTTGTTATGGTCCTAACGACTTAGGGTACTTTAGTAATTACCCTAGGTCACTTAATTAATTAAATTAGCAACTTAATTAATTAATTTAAATGGTCAAACCCGAGACCCTTAAGCAAATTTTCAAAATTTGGCTAAGTCAAATGTTATCCTATTTTTAGTCAATTTAGGAGGGGCGTTTTGGTAATTTCAGTGGAGGGTCTTTTGGGTAATTCATGGGACAACTATATATTGATATTAGGTCAGTTTTAGACCACTTTTACACGTCCCAAATCAGATCAAACGAAATTTCTCTCAATCTCTCAAGAACGCTCTCTTTTCCAAATTCCATTAAAGAACAAGAAAAAGCTTAAGGAAGATATGAAGGTTTCGAAGTTTCCAATCAAATTTCATGGATTCTTCATCTATCAGGTATGGTTTTTCATTCTTGGGATTCCTTTCCCCAAGAGGTCCTTTCAAGATAAGTTTAAAGAAGTTCAAATACTAGGGTTTTTACTCTACAAAATGAATGTTCTTCCTAACCCTATATTTATGATGTTCAATGAAACGTAAACGTTTTCTATATTCAATTTCGCACAAATTGCTGAGTAATTGATTGATAATGTTTGAATGTCGTGTGATACATGATCTTTCTCTAAGTGATTGTTTCGAATGGGTAGTTTCTAGTGTTTTATAATGTGTATACGTTAGTGTTGGAATTTAAAGTTTGAATGAACCCTTTTAACGACCCGTTTACCTTCTCCTACGCTATGTATTGATCTTGTACGTGATTTGATGAGTTGTTTTTGATTATGCCATTGAGTATTTCACTATGTATGATTATGAATATTGCATGATGAATAAGTCTTCAAGTGTGATTACTCTTAAATGTTTATGCTAGCCTATAAACTATGATGCTATGTTATGAAAAGTATGTATGATGTTGCTATGTGAATATATTGGGCTATCAACATGTTACTTGTGAGATTATGATAAGAATAAGAATATGCAAGTTATGATACTCTCTTGTATGCTTTACACAAGATGATTATGCCATGTAAATCTCACAAAAGAAAGGTTATGATGAAAGGAAATTCCCGTCTACTCTAAAAGAGCTCATGATCATGTTATATAAGGAGTTAATCTCCTATGACCTATGATAAGTTTATGATAAAATAAAACATAAAGGTTATTTCAAGAAAAGGGACTTAAGCTAAGCACCGATGAACTAGATATGGAAAGTGTCCCTTCCCTAGCGGGAAGGTAGGTTCACAATGATTTTCATGAGATTGAGGCTGCCATGTAATGTGGAACTATGGGTCTCTAATACATCTCCTAGTTCTTAAACTATGTTACCACCATAGGATACTAGCTAGTGGATCCACCTAGAATGCTATGTCATGTTAGGTTCTACTTTGGCTGGTAGACCACCTCTTTTCGATATGGGCAAGACACTGGATTCCATGTTTAGCTCACATGGTCTATGTCGGTTAATGCGAATGTTCCCTCATGTAAAACGAAAGACAAGTAAATGAACGCTGACTAGGGTGACTTGAGGAGTTTTCTTAATATAGGTAGGGGTATGGGACACTAACTAGACATTGCACAAGTTGACTCTAAGGGAAGTCCTAGGAGATTGTTATTATGTGATATGACAACATGAAAGATATCTGTTTATGATACATGATGTTACTCTTATATGAATGTTGATCATTATATGATTATGATACATGATGTTACTCTTATATGAATGTGGGCCATTATGATGAATACGTTATTTGGTTATATTGTTATATGAGGTGATGACTACTTATGTTACAAGTATATGAAGCAAGACTTTACTTATGGTCTCCTATCTTATCTACTTGGTTGTGTGGGGTTATGGGGCTTCACATGATCATTGCACTTGTAGGTTGGGGATGAGATCATTGGTGAGTGTTTGTATGTTATGATTATATGATCTATTGAATATGAAATGTTAACATGAATATATGACAATATGTCTTTGATTATGGTCATGCTTTAAGCGATGAAATCCTTACTTGTAGATGTAATATGGTATGTGCCTTGAAGACTTTCATATGACTTAACATGTTTTCTAAAGAGATGATAAATGATCATTTTTCATACATGTCCCTATGTGTTATGTGCATATACCCATACTTAGTACATCTGGCGTACTAAACCCATTACTTTATATTACTACAACTGTAGGTTCCGGCCATTGAAGTTAAAGAGGTCAATTTGAAGAAGTTGTGAACTCTTTCTCCAAGTTTCGGTAGGTCATCATGTTCGGGATGCTACCATTCCAATTTCCAACTTTATGAAGACATTAGTAGAATTTTAAGAGTATTAGATTTCTATTTATGTTCTTTGGATTCTTTTGTATTAAGGCCTATATGGCATATTGACTATTATTGGCTAAGTCCAGATTTACACTCTTAGATGATTTCTATATATGTGAGACAGTTTTTGAATTTCGTATGTCTTTATGAATCTTAAGTATGAAGTCTAAGTATACTTCATTAGTATGTTAAAAAATTTTAATTTTCCGTAAAATTTAACTGTATGATTGTGATGAAAGCTATGAAGAGGCTTGTCTGCGACCTCTGAGATGTTGACAACGCCGGTCTCATTCGGGGTCTAGGATCCGGGTGTGACAAACTTGGTATCAGAGCATGAGGGTGAAATATCCTTAGGATCAATGTCTCAATAAACCATATTACCTAGTGTCTTGTTCATGGTTGTGAAGCGCGCCACAATTGTGGAAGAGGGGCTATGTGATGATTAGGAAACTTCTCTTTTCTTGATACTCCTATATCATGCCTTTAGAGCTTTGACATTATGTTTCTAGTAGTATCTAATCCCTTTCTTGTGTATTTAGGCGATGAACACAAGAAGGACAGCCACTAGAAGGGTAGGAGGGGAGATGGCGAATGCGGGAGCTACTTCCCAACGTAACCGAAATGCTCTTAAAGTGCAAGATGCTGCAAATGATCAAGTTTCGGTGAATCCTCCGGCTATGACGGATGGTGAGGTGAGGGCAGCCCTGTTCCAAATGGCCCAAGCCATCACCACTCAAGCTCAAGCCATCACGGCTCAAGCTAACGGAGAGGTTGTACCTCGAGAGAACCAGCATGTTATTACTATGGTTAGCCATTTGAGAGACTTTACGAGGATGAATCCTCCCATGTACTTTGGATCAAAAGTTGATGAGGACCCCAAAGACTTCCTAGATGAGGTCAACAAGATTTTGTTTGCTATGGGGTTGAGTACTACTGAGAAGGCTGAACTTGCTACTTATCAACTCAAGGACGTGGCTCAGACATGGTACAATCTGTGGAAGGATAGTATGGCTTTACAAGATGGTCCCGTGACTTGGGAGATCTTCAAAATGGCCTTTCTTGACAGATTCTTTCCAAGAGAACAAAGAGAAGCTAAGGTAGAGGAGTTTATTAACCTTCGTCAAGGAGGTAAGGAATACTCCTTGAAGTTCATTAAGCTGTCCAAATATTCTTTTTTTTTGGTTTCTAATGCTAGGGATGAAATGAGTCGTTATATAACGGGCGTGTCTGAAGAGCTTGAAGAAGAATGTCGTGCAGCCATGCTTCATGACAAAATGGATCTTTCTAGGTTGATGGTCATGCTCAACAGGTTGAGGAAAGTCGCCTAAGGAAGATAAATAGGGAAGCTAAGAAGGTAAAGTCTTTTGAGAGTGGTTCTCCTAAAAGTAGGCTTGATGTTCAAGACAAGCCTAAGTTTAAGAAGAGGTTTTCAAACCAAGTTCCTTCAGAATTCTCCAAGAATCGCAATGATAGAGGTTCTAATCCTAAACCTCACGAGGGGAGAAATGTTGATCCACCAAGAGAAAGACCAACTTGTGGTAAGTGTGGTAAGAAGCATGGGGGCGAAGGTCTTGTTGTAACTAATAGTTTCTATGGTTGTGGCAAGGGTGGCCATATGTGAAAGATTGTCTTAATGTAAGAAGTCAAGGTAAGGGTAATAGTCAAGATCAACCAAGCGGTCCTAATTCTGAATCTCCAAAAAGGAACCGTTTCTATGCACTCAAGGCTAGGGGTGAACAAGAAAGCTCTCCCGACGTTGTGACGGGTAGGTTACAAGTTTTCTCTGTTAATGTTTATGATTTGCTTGACCCAGGTGCTACTCTTTCTTTCGTTACACCTTTGGTAGCTAGGAAGTTTGATGTACTTCCCGATGTTTTGATTGAGCCCTTTTCTGTTTGTACCCCAATGGGTGACTTAGTAGTTGCAAAAAGAGTCTATAGGAAATGCCCTTTCATGCTGCCCAATACATGTACTCTTGTTGATTTGGTAGAACTTGACATGTTTGATTTTGATATCATTTGGGTATGGGTTGGCTTCATGATTGTTTTGCTACCATAGATTGTAGAACAAGGGTAGTGAAGTTTCAATTCCCTAATGAACCTATTCTAGAGTGGAAGGGGGGAAATTCTATGCCAAGGGGTCAAATTATTTCGTGTTTAAAGGTTTGTAAGATGATACCCAATGGTTGTATATACCATGTGGTGAGGATAAATGAGGCTTTTAAAACGTATTGAATTCAACAAAACTGAAACTAGGGTTGTTCCCAATGAAATTGTCGAATGTTAATCTCCCTAGTTCTCCCTATTTTTTATTCCAGTAGTATGTATAATGCTCAAGATTTCAGTAAGAAAGAAAGAAAGAAGTAGGAGGATGAGGGGTGTTCGGATAGGATGACCAAAGGGTGAGGTTAGACTAAGTAATGATGTAAGTCATTCTTAGTCATTGCACAGAAAGATCCCAATGGAAGTCTTAAAATAATATCCTAAGTCAACCTAGCATGTTTAAAGTGAACGTCAAATCAAAGAAGAAGAAATGTAAGTTCAAAGTGAACTAAGTAAGCAAAGCATGAGAATGTCAAATCATCAGTGTTTGATAAGAATGAAGTTTTAACAGTTATTGGTTTATGCCAATATTGGAGTATGAATATATGCCCCAAGAACTATATATTATGCAAATAATCGAAGAATGGGCATAGCCAATAAAGATTGGCTTATAAAGACTTCATGCCCAATTTAACAAGAATGAAAAAAATTAACTTGTTTACTAAATAGGTGCATGTTTTAGTAAAAGATAGTGCCAACTAGAGTTTTAAGAAGATGTTTTCATACTCTATTCTCGCACTTATGTGAAACTTGTATGCATATGTTTTCTTGAGATATAATTGTTTTGTTGTTATCTTGAGAAGATTGATAGCATGGTAACTCTTTGATGCATTTTGAGCTTATGATAAGGTTGAGAAGGAAATTCCTCACTATGTGTTACGAATATGTAGCTCTTATATGCTTGTCCATCATACATTAAATGCTAAGTGTAATGATATGTTATGTGCTGGTTGTGCTGCTAGTATTGACTCTTTTTTCTACCCTCCAAAAGATATTAGTGGCATTCGGGGACGAATATTCCTAAGGGGGGGATAATGTAACACTCCGGAAATGCCATGACTTAGACTAGAGCTTAATCTATTTAATAATGCTTAAAATGATGTTTCCAGAAAATGTACTTGTCTAGTGAAGAGACTATTAGGTTTTAAGAATATGTATTGGGATACATAGGCATCCCAATGCCCAATATTGAGTAATATTGGGCATGTTAGAGAATATTGGCTTAACGGTGTTAGCCAATTTTTGTATGTATTCACAAGTAACTTATAACTTAAAATACACCTTGATGTTAAAATGCTCCAATCCAAGCTTGTTTAGGAATTATACCTGCAATGAAGACCCTAAGCTAAAATAATTATATTCATCGCATACACACATTACGTACGAGGCATCCAAGTGTCAAGCCTAGTTACCATAGCACATGATCATTTAAAATGATCATGTAAATTAAGCAATGCCCAAGGACATAGTGAGGATCCTTGGACAGGAAGTGAACTTTACAGAATGCACGGTTAGGAAAGTGCAATGCAACACATGTGCTACGGACTGAGTGTCCAAGCCCAACCGATTCGGTTAGGGCGGTTAGGGGGCAGGCACGCGTCGGGTAGAGCCATGTGGGGCCAATATTCCTAACCAATCCTAGGCTCTAACTAACTTACCTAACTAGCTAACTAACCTAAGACTTACTAAAATGAACCAACTAGTGTGCCCAAAATCCTAAGACCTAACCGGGTGACACTAGCCGAGTTCTAACTAAAGAAACATCCTAGTACCTAACCTGGGATGGTCCAAAGGGGTTGGTTATGGTCCTAACGACTTAGGGGTACTTTAGTAATTACCCTAGCTCACTTAATTAATTAAATTAGCAACTTAATTAATTAATATAAATGGTCAAACCCGAGACCCTTAAGCAAATTTTCAGAATTTGGCTAAGTCAAATGTTCTCCTATTTTTAGTCAATTTAGGAGGGGCGTTTTGGTAATTTCAGTGTAGGGTCTTTTGGGTAATTCATGGGACGACTATATATTGATATTAGGTCAGTTTTAGACCACTTTTACACGTCCCAAATCAGATCAAACGAAATTTCTCTCAAACAAAAAAGAACGCTCTCTTTTCCAAACTCCATTAAAGAACAAGAAAAAGCTTAAGAAAGAAGATGAAGGTTTTGAAGTTTCCAATCAGATTTCGTGGATTCTCCATCTATAAGGTATAGTTTTTCACTCTTGGGATTCCTTTCCCCAAGAGGTCCTTTCAAGATAAGTTTCAAGAACTTCAAATACTAGGGTTTTTACTCTACAAAATGAATTTTTTTCCTAACCCTAGATTTATGATGTTCAATGAAAAGTAAACATTTTCTATATTCAATTTTGCACGAATTGTTGAGTAATTGATTGATAATGATTGAATGTCGTGTGACACATGATCTTTCTCTAAGTGATGGTTTCGAATGGGTAGTTTCTAGTGTTTGATAATGTCTAAACTTTAGGGTTGGAATTTAAGGTTTGAATGAACCCTTTTAACGACCCGATTACCTTCTCCTACGCTATGTATTGATCTTGTACGTGATTTGATGAGTTGTTATTGATTATGACATTGAGTATTTCACTATGTATGATTATGAATATTGCATGATGAATAAGGTTCTTGGAAGAAAGAGGTAATTCTTCTAAGTGTGATTACTCTTAAATGTTTATGTTAGCCTATAAACTATGATGCTATGTTATGAAAAGTATGTATGATGTTGCTATGTGAATATGTTGGGCTATCAACATGTTACTTGTGAGATTATGATAAAAATACGAATATGCAAGTTATGATACTCTCTTGTATGCTTTACACAAGATGATTATGCCATGTAAATCTCACAAAAGAAAGGTTATGATGAAAGGAAATTGTCGTCTAATCTAAAAGAGCTCATGATCATGTTATACAAGGAGTTAATCTCCTATGACCTATGATAAGTTTATGATAAAATAAAACTTAAAGGTTATTTCAAGAAAGGGACTTAAGCTAAGCACCAATGAACTAGATATGGGAAGTGTCCCTTCCCTAGTGGGAAGGTAGGTTCACAATGATTCTCATAAGATTGAGGCTGCCATGTAATGTGGAACTATGTTTCTCTAATACATCTCCTAGTTCTTGAAATATGTTGCCACCATAGGATACTAGCTAGTGGATCCATTTAGAAAGCTATGTCATGTTAGGTTCTACTTTGGCCGGTAGACCACCTCTTTTTGGTGTGGGGAAGACACTGGATTCCATGTTTAGCTCACATGGTTTATGTCGGCTAATGCGAATGTTCCCTCATGTAAAATGAAATACAAGTAAATGAACGTTGACTAGGGTGACTTGAGGAGTTTGCTTAGTATAGGTAGGGGTATGGGACTCTACCTAGACATTGCACAAGTTGACTCTAAGGGAAGTCCTAGGAGATTGTTCTTATGTAATATGAAAAAATGAAAGATATATGTTTATGATGCATGATGTTACTCTTATATGAATGTTGATCATTATATGATTATGATACATGATGTTACTCTTATATGAATGTTGGCCATTATGATGAATACGTTATTTGGTTATATTGTTATATGAGGTGATGACTACTTATGTTACAAGTATATGAAGCAAGGCTTTACTTATGGTCTCCTATCTTATCTACTTGGTTGTGTGGGGTTATGGGGCTTCACATGATCATTGCACTTGTAGGTTGGGGATGAGATCATTGGTCAGTGTTTGTATATTATGAGTATATGATATATTGAATATGAAATGTTAACATGAATCTATGATAATATGTCTTTGATTATAATCATGGTTTAAGTGATGAAATCCTTACTTTTATATGTTATATTATATGTGCATTGAAGACTTTCATATGACTTAACTTGTTTTCTAAAGAGATGATAAATGATCCTTTTTCATGCATGTCCCTATGTATTATGTGCATATACCCATACTTAGTACATGTGGCATACTAACCCGATTACTTTATATTACTACAGCTGTAGGTTCTGGCCATTGAATTTAAAGAGGTCGATTTGAAGAAGCTTGGAACTCTTTCTCCAAGTCTCGGTAGGTCCTCATGTTCGGGATGCTACCATTCCAATTTCCAGCTTTATGAAGACATTAGTAGAATTTTAAGAGTATTAGATTTCCATTTATGTTCTTGGGATTCTTTTGTATTAAGGCCTATATGGCATATTGACTATTATTGGCTAAGTCCAGATTTGCACTCTTAGATGGTTTCTATATATGTGAGACAGTTTTAGAATATCGTATGTCTTTATGAATCTAAAGTA
Organism: Solanum sitiens; assembly: GCA_016801875.1. Lineage (NCBI taxonomy): Eukaryota > Viridiplantae > Streptophyta > Magnoliopsida > Solanales > Solanaceae > Solanum > Solanum sitiens. The sequence continues at coordinate 69,303 of JABWTJ010001122.1, forward strand.
TGAATTCTAAGTATACTTCATTAGTACGTTAAAAGTTTTTAATTTTCTGCAAAATTTAACTGTATGATTGTGATGAAAGCTATGAACAGGCTTGTCTGCGACCTCTGAGAGGTTAACGACGCCGGTCTCATCCGGGGTCTAGGATCCGGGTGTGACAATTATACCTTTCCATTATGCATTAACACGTAACTCAAAACAACTCTAGGCGTATCACAATATACAACAAAGCCTTGCATACCTTCTGGTAAGGTCAATACTAGGGCAGTAGTCAACCTTTTTTTCAATTCTAGAAAACTTTCTCACAAGATTCAGACCATTGAAACTTTACTGTTTTCTGAGTTAACTTAGTCAAAGGAGATGAAATCGATCAAAATCACTCGATGAACCTTCTATAATATCCAAATAATCCTAAGAAACTCCTAATATCAGTTGGACACGTGGGTTTAGGCCAATTCTGCACTGCCTTTATTTTCAGAGTATGAACTCCAATTCCATCACCAAAAACAATATGGCCTAAGAATGCCATACACTCAGGCCAAAACTCACACTTATAGAACTTAGCATGAGTTTAGAGAACTACTCTGAGATGACTAGCATGATATTCCTTATTCCTCGAATAGATTAAAATGTCATCAATGAATACGATTACAAACATATATATGTAATGTTTGAATACTCTATTCGTAAGGTCCATGAAAACTACAAGTGCATTAGTTAAACTGAACAACATGACAAGAAACTCATAACGACCATAGCGGGTCCTCAATGTTGTCTTTGGAATATCACATTTCCTCACTTTCAACTGATGGTAACCTGATCTCAGGTTTATCTTAGAAAAATAAGAAGCACCCTTAAGTTGATTGAACAGATCATTAATTCTCGAAAGATGATACTTATTCTTGATGGTAACCTTGTTCAACTGATGGTAATCAATATACATTATAAGGGAACCATATTTCTTTCTCACAAATAAGATCGGAGTGCCCCAAGGTGAGACACTTGGTTGAATAAAACCTTTCTCTAGGAGAGCTTTCAACTACTCTTTTAACTCATTCAACTTTTCTAGTGCCATTCTATACGGAGAAATAAATATAGGACGAGTATTTGGAAGAAAATCTATACCTAAGTCTATCTCTCTTTCAGGAGGGACTCCGGGTAGATCATCTAGAAAGACTTTTGGGAACAATTTTTACTATTGGAACTGACTGAATAAGAGGTATCTCAACACTAGAGTCATTAACTCGGACTAAGTGATAGACACAAACTTTAGAAATTAACTTCCGCTCCATATGGTATGAAATAAAACACCTCTTAGGAACTATTGAACTACTCTTCCACTCTGTAACTAGTTCACTGGAAACTGGAACTTGACTACTCGAGTTCTACAATCTATTAATGCATAACATGCATGAAGCTAATACATACCTAGAATGAAATTAAAATCTACCATATAAAACTCAACAAATTCAGCCATGGTACTCTTATGATTGACGGACATTGTACAATCATGATAGACTCTTTCAGCTAGAATAGAATCACCAACATTTGTAGAAACACAGAAGTGGTCAAGAATTTACTTAGGAAGAACATAAAATTTCATAGCAACATAAGGCTTTACAAAATATAAACTCGATCATGAATCTGGAAAATCATAAACATCAAAAGTTAAAGACTTGGATCATACCAGCGACATCATCTAGTGAATCCTCTTTCTCTTGGCGACTAGTGATAGCATAAGGACGGTTTCCTCCCTCTCCTGTTTATGAAGTAGCTCCTCTAGATGCAGCTCTGTCTAGTTGAGCATCTGAAAAATATTGGACTCTATTTCCATCATTATCATTACCATGCATGTCATTAGGACACTCTCTCATAAAATTACCATTTTGACCACACTTGAAGCAACCAGTGGAGCCATCACGACATACCCTTGAGTGGCTCCTACCACACTTAGCACATAGATGAGTCTTAATACCCTTTGTGCCATACTAACTTGATACTGGGTAGGTCTAGCCCTGAAATTCTGACTATTGTACTCACTATTGTTTCTTGGTGCAGGTGCACTACCAGATGATCGAGCAGGTCCATTTTGCTTATATTGAAAAGAGGACCAGTTCACATTACTCTTTTGCAGCCCAGACTCATTCCCTAATGTCATAGATTCCTTGCCTACCTTGCTTGAATGACGCCAGCAACGAATGAACTCATTCTACTTCTCATGTCAGCAACCATCTCCATAGCATAGCGGGAAAGTTGTGTAAAATTCAGAATGTACTCATGAACACTAAAAGATTCCATCTTAAGATTGAGGAATTCTCATACCTTTGCTCCTCTTAGATCATGGAGGAAGAAATGCCCATGAAAGCACTCTAAAAAACATCCCAATTTACAATAAGTACATCCTCAACCCTATTTCTTTTATAATGGTTGAACAATATCATAGCAACATTCTTCAGTTTATATGCAGCTAGTTCTACTCGTTCAGCATCGGCGACATGCATGATCTCAAAACATTTTTATTTTCTTCAAAAAATATTTTAGGGTCCTTAGTGACACTTGAACCTGTGAAGCTTGGACGATTCATCCTTAGGAACTCATGAACCCTAAAAGTATCAGCCACTTCCTGACGATTCTCTCTTTGTTGCCAAGATTGGTTGGTCACAAATTGGCTTAACATCCGGATGGCCTCACGAAACTCAACATTGGTGATCTTTCCTTGGGGTTACACTTTTGGTGCATTAGGTACCCCTTCTTCCCGTGGCTCAACATTTTTTCTAGCGAGACTATCTCAGACAGTTGTTCGTGGAGGCATGATCTAAAAGATACACACAAGCAGGAGAAAATTCCTAAAATGTTCCAGCCTCCTAATTGTAGATGTGGCATGCTTCACACCGATAACTAGGAATCTACAAACACATCTTCATAGACTCCCTAGCACTCTTAAAATTTGTTCTCTAATACCACTTTTGTTATGCCCAAGCCTATACCTAAGATGTGGCTGTCACTCGAGAACCATAGTTAGCCCCCAATAAACCCTTGGCTTGGATAAACTCTTAGACGAAGACTTACTCATTATAAAAGAAAGTATTTTAAATACAATCATAGTCAACCTGTCTCAATAAATGCTTAGAATATTATAAAGATCAACATTCAACTGGACAAAATGGTAGCTCAACTCTCAACTAATCTGAAAAGGAAAAGTACAGACTTACAAACTAACACCAACTGACTCTGTCTATGAAGCCTCTAAATCTATAAGGGATGTCGGGACAAGACCCCCGATCATCCTAACAATTGAAAACCAATAAAGCAATGAAAATAGGAATTCTGCAAAAAGCAAGGAGGCTCACCACAAGACTCTAAATGCTCAACTGGATCATTGAAATTCTTGATGCTGATCTTGGTTATATGTATCTGCATCATAATAAGATGCAGACCATCTGACATCAATACATTGAATGTAAGAGCATGTGAGGGGAATTATAATACAAAGACATAAGCTTGAAAGGTAATGAAAGAACATATTTGGGCTAAAGTCAAGTCAACTAAATCATTTCAATATAAAGCAATAATGTAAGTGAAATATGAAGAAAGCTTTTAAAACATGGATAACAACTTTGTGTATTTAGAAATACAATAGTAACTCTATTTCTATGCAAAGATGTAATATAAATTCTGGATGTATATAAAAGGACAAATAAATCTGTGTATATAAGAATACAAAATACTTCTGTGGGAGTTTCTCTAACCGACAACCATCACTTTAGAGCTATGTGATGAGACATCATTTTGTCTCACACTACTAGGACCTTCCTATACCTTGCCAAGGACATAGAACCTAACTCACTAAGTGGATCCTCAGTCTATGCTAAAAAGCACTAAAGAATAATATAAAAAGTATGACCCTTTTCAACCCATGATGGCGACATGGTATATCGGGGCTGTGAGTTGTCTAAACTCTCCCCATATCGGTGCGCAATACTTCTCCCAAAAGATACTAGATCATATTTTTTAAAGAGAAAAGACATAAAGTCAACACTGAAGTTGTCCTGAATTTTTTAAAAAAAAACTTAAATTTGCAACCGTCCTATTATCCCACTAAATAATTTTGAATAGATATAATTATATCATTTTTCATCCACCTGACATAGAGAGTGGTGTGCACTCTTTCAAAGAAAGTGAACAACTTATAATAAATAATATGATTTTTTTATAAGTATTTTCTTATAAAATATATTTTCTTATTTTTCTTGTTATTTCAACCTTTTCTCCTTTTTATTTTTTATTTTTCTTTCTTTTTTTTTCTTCAAAAATCTATTCTCATCTCCATCTATTTAAGTTTCTTAATTTTAATGTCATCGTGTTTACCACAACTCCACCTTCCATTTTTTTATTACTATTAGTTTTACTCTCTTTAATTTTAAAATTTTATCTAAATATTTTCTTACATTTCGAAAAATTTAATAAACCCATTTGATTTCAAGATGAATAGGAAGTATCATATAGTTTTTTTTCAATCCGATTTCAATTAAGTTCTTTCAATATTTATGGAATTAATTGATTCTTCTAATTTTGAATTTATATGAAAATGAGTAGTTTATGATACCTTCAAACTTTTGAATTTTCTTAGAAAAATAATTAATTTTGTTATGTATAATTCAATAAAGTCTAAAAAAATAATATGAATTCTATAAAGAATTTGACAAGAAGAAGAAAAAGAAAACAAAAAAATGGTAGTAGGGCTCAATTTGACATGAGGTGTAGGAGGTGAAAAAAATAAAGATAATGGAAGAATGAATCACTTTGAAAGTTGAAAGTGCAAGGTGGGAGATGAAATGAAATTTAAGAGAAATAAAACTTAAAAGTCAAAAAGTAAGAGAGAGAGAGAAATAAAGTAAAAAAAAAGTTAAAGGAAAAACATAAAATAAAAAATACTTTTTTATTAAATCAACACGTTTCATGTAATGATTGGTGTGTGAACACACTTGCTTCTTAAATTTGGGGCTGATCGAAAAATGGTATAATAATATATGTTCAAAATTGTTTAGTGGGGTAATAGGACAGTTGCAAAGTTAAAGTGTCTTTTTACAAATCCGAGACAATATCAGTGATGACTTCATGTCTTTTCTTTTTTAAAACATAACTTCTTTCTATTGTTTGACATTATTTTATCAAAACTTAGCTCAAAGACTCTCTTGGAAATCAAAATTTCCTCTTTTCCTTAATTGTGAAAGCATTTACTCTTTGACTGAAAATCTAGCTCAAAGGCTCTGTTAGAAATTGGTGTTTCTTTTCCTGTTTAAATGTGAAAGAATTTTAGTTTTTGAGAATACATAGTCCCTGTGTACTCTTTTTAAGAAATGAATTTCAATCATTACTCTTTAATCAACTCAAAATTTAAGTCTTAGAACAAAGTTAAAAATTTGAAAAAGACTTTTGGAAAACTCTATGAACTTCTCTTGACTTGACTCTTAAATTTTCTTAAATCGGATTATGGATTCAAGGTTTATGATGTCATATTTATGGATGATTTTATGATGTTTAGACGTACCTTAAGTTGTATAAATCAACTAGAAAACTTAGGTAAGTTGTTAGGGAACTCAAACGGAAAGAAGTGGGAAATGGTAAGAGACTTGGTATCCTTGGCGCTCAGTATGGCGCGGGGGCTTGACCCAAAACTTCCCCAGATCCCAAACTTCAGCCGCAAAAGTGGGGTTCTCTGGATAGCGCGACACCCCAGACCCCTTCCCATAAAATCCCAAATTTTTCTTGCTCATTTTCAACTCTAAACCCTCTAGATTTGATTGGTTTCTTCCCCAAGCACTTCGATTCGAATACATAACCAAAATATGAAAGAATCTACTCAAAACGACATCTAACTTCATGAATTTAAATCAAGAACTCCAAAACAACTTCAACAATCAAGAATCCAACAGAAACTTCAACAAAATCCATCAAGAACTCAATTTCCATACTTTGAAGAACATAAATTCACTAAAATAAATCATGATTGGCACGTGGGTGAAGAATTCAACACTATGTTATCTCACATACCTCATAGGGATTAACCTTTGGCGAAATCCACAATCAATTCTCCAAGAACGCGACAATTCCTAATTTCTTCTCCTTTTGTCTCCTCTTCTTTTCTCTTCTCTCAAAAGCCTAACTTTATTTTGTGTTGTGTAAACTGAATCAAATTAGTTTAGACCCTAATTAATTCACTAAAAACGAATTAAACCAATTGTGTATGGAAAAGACCAAAATACCCTTTCAAAATACGGTTTCGATTTTCCTTATCTAGACAACCCAATTTCATATGGGCATATCTCCCTCATGAGAACTTTATATTGAGAAAAATAAGCGGTGTTGGAAAGATAATTCAAAGATATCCCCTAAAATACTGTTTATCACACCTAACACATCCTGATCTAGGAGTTATGATTGTTTGAATTTGACCCAAAAATCATACTTAACTTAACTTGATCAAACTTTCCAAATTTAATATTGTATTTTTCCGAAAGTTTAACCTATGAAGGGGGGTGATGAGATTTGTCAAGAAAGGGAAGCTCTGTACCTTATATGTAGGTCTTTACAAGGTCTTGAAAAGGGTTGGTAAAGTGTCTTATGAGTTGGAGTTTCTAGTAGAACTAGCAGCAGTCCATCCAGTCTTTCACATTACCTTGTTGAAGAAATGTGTGGGTTATCCAGCATCCATAGTACCATTAGAGAGTGTGGCTGTGAAAGATAGTCTCACTTATGAAGAGGTCCTAGTTGAGATTCTTTATTGTCAGGTTCGAAGGTTGAGAAACAAAGTAGTCGCTTCAGTTAAGGTTTTGTGGAGGAGTCAGTCCGTAGATGGAGCTACTTGGGAAGCAGAAGCATCATGAAGGCCAAGTATCCTCACATCTTTCCTTTCGATTCCATTCTAGCATAAGGTATAGTTCCCTCCCAGTCCTTCAATTAATCATGCGTAAATTCAGACTTAGTATTTTTGTTCCTTCAGTTAGTCTTGCAATGTCAGTGTATTTTCATGTTCTTGGGACTTAGTTTAGTCAGGTTTAAGTTTCTAATACCTAGTGGTAGGGATCTTAACTCTTTCCCTCCATTTTAGCTAGTTTATTCTTTACTCAAGCATGAATGTTCCCAAGGGGGATATAACGTAACACCCCAGATTCTAAAAGGATAGAAATGCAGATTTTTGGAAGTGTAGGTGCCACCGATGGAGGCCACCCATGGATTGTAGGTGGGACCACGATCCATGGTTCAGACTCTCTAGAATCGTAAGAAATTTCAGCTAATCCAGAACCACACCAGACGTACGGACCATAGGTGGGATCACAGTTCATGGTTTAGACTCCCCAAAACCTATCCTGCGAAGGTCCGTGGTTCAGACTCCCCAGAACCGCACGAAAGTTTAGCTAAGTCCAGAACTACGCCAGGACGTATGGACCATATGTAGGACCCCAGTTCATTATTTGGGTTCCCGAGAACCTATCCTCTTAAGCTAAATGACGGCTAACCAGGATGAACCATTCGTGGGGCCATGATCAATAGTCTAGGTACGTTGATTGGCCCCTACAATTTTAAGTCAGGGGTCATTTTTTCTTTTCCCCGATGCGTTTGACACCTAAAATACGTCGCCTTGTCAGTTTTAACTTAGTAATTTAATTATACCTAACCCTACCAAATTAATTCTCCCATAAATTGATCAAAACAAGAAAAAGAATAGAGAAATCATTGATAAAATCATCTCCAAGAACGCAACAAGATTCCCTCAATTCCAGCCCCAAAATGGAAATATTTCTTTGTGGATTTTGGCACCAGGTATGTGGGATTTCACTAGTGAGTTCCTTTCGCCCATTAGGTAGAATTCAATTAAATTATTGATTCCCTTTATTATGTTAAGACTTAAGGTTTCTAAAACTTCAGGTTATTGCTCTAATTTAGCTGTTTGATTAATTCAAATCAGAATATTACCCTTTCATAACCATGTTGCTTAATTTTTGCATGAAACTCAGAACCTTAGTTGTGAAAATTGTTTAATTCATAAATTACACTTGCTATATCACTTTATACAAAAATACATACATCACTTTACAAATGTTTCATTATCAGTACTAAATTTTGCATTTCATAATCTTGATTTATCCAGTTTATATTCAGTTATATTGTATTGTATACATTCTAATTGGGAGTAGACTTAATACAGAGTGGAGTAGGGTCGTTACCCTAGTAGTCTCTTAACTATGTGTCCCCGTAGGTTAAGTCCCCTTAGTGGGCATCATATTTACTGTTCACGTCAATCATGCCTTTATACACCTCACAAGGTATATTGTGTCTCCTCGATGGGGCGTATACATCGGAATCTACGTCTAACTCATGTGGTTTTATGTCGATTAATAGTAGCTCCAACAGTCAGTTTCTAGTGCATTGACTAGCTTATCAGTGGAATTTCAGTATACAATCTCAACATATTATGTACTTGGTCATTGCATTCAGTTTAGTGATGAGTCTGATATTTAGACTCATTGAGGGATTTATTTGTATAGGTTTAGTATCCTCAAATGCTTATTTGGTTCCAATAAGTGATGTAAAACCCTTGATTTCCAGGTATATGGATCTAGGAACAAAGCAAGGACACTTAATTGCAAAAGGGAACAAAACAAGCTGAAAGAATTAAGAAAGACAAATTTGGTGATCGCCAAGTTCACTTGGAGAGTCGCCGAATGGCTATTTGACTGCCTAATTTTCCACTATGCAAATCCTTGATGGAAAGAACCAAGTTGGCGAGAGAAAAAAGCAGTGGGCGGATGGCCGAGTGGTTCCGCGATGGAGAGTTGGATCGCCTAAAGTTACAGACCTTGAGTTTGCTGAAGGTCAAGGCAGAAGGGCGATGAAATGAACAAAAAGTAGGATTGCCGAGTGGTTCGGCGAGGCCGACTTACTTCACCAAGTGACTCTTCACAAAACATTTTTTGCGATCACAAATACATATTTGACCATTTAGTTTAGTAGAAAATTTTAGCAATTAACATTTTTTCATATCGAATTGTTATTATTGAAGACAAATTTTCTCTACTTTCCTTTAGCTTTGGAGAATTGAAGTTTTTCATTTTGAGAAATTGGAAGTGGGTCTTTGAGATTCTTTGAATTGGAGCATTGTAAAAACGAAAATAATCTTACCATGTTGATGGAAACTCAATTTGGTAACGATTTTTATCTTTTTATGATGTCTAGCTAAAGCCCCAATTCTTTGGGTGTGATTATGTGATTATGGGCTGATTTAGTTTATGGGTATTGCTAATTAATAGTCTATATGCTATTTGAAAGTGAGTTCAATCAATAATAGTGCTTTAATTAATAATTGTAGTTGCAAATGCTATTCTACTCTTGTGTTTTTGGCTTGCTAGAGTTAGAGGTTTTCAAACTGAGATTATTGATTGATGGTCTGCGGGTATTGGGTTGTCATGGTTTCAGCTCGAGAGAATGAATCCTTAAGCCTTTTCCATGTATTCATCTCGAGAGAGTGAATGGACTAAGATGCAAGCTGGTCTTATTTTGCATGGTTGTTGATGTTCGAGAGAAATCGACTTGAGTCGGGGTAAATTGTTCGAGAGAAAGTTTACCTTCTCTATTGTATTGCTTACTCACTAATATTTGACTATTTTCTAATAGTTTCAATTACCCATATGTGTGTATTAGGTTATAATCGAATCACATCCCAAGAACCTGTCTCGTTGTTGTTATTTTGTATTATTTCATGTTGTTGTAGTTGATATTTAAGCCAAAATCCATTTGACATTTGTGTGACCCCCTTATTTGGATAGCGTTTTTATTCGATAATTTTTATTCCCATGGCTGATTTAAACATGTTCACACTTTATCATTGAATCATAAACATGTACCTCTCTTTGTGGGATTTGATCCCAACTGACTTAGTTGGGTTATATACTGATTAACAACTGTTGATGCTTAGAATTGGATGAAGTATCTTTGAAATGTCATTAATCAAAATGGCGCTTCTGCTGTGGAGTCGTGTTGTTTGAAATTTTTTTGGTAAAGTTGAATTTTGTTCTCTTTAGTATAGTTTAATCTACTTACTTTCAGTTTTGGTTTTCATGTTTCTTGTTTAGAACCGAAGAAAGGAACATGTCTTGTAGCAATGGTAACCAACTGAGCCACCTTTCTGCGAATATGATGATTCTTAGGGATAACATCCTAAGTTTTAGGCAATTTGAGGGTGAGTCAATCCATGACTTGTGGTTGAGATTTATGACACTATTGATGTAATTCCCAACTCATGTAATCTCAGATAAGATGCTACTGGACTTCTTGTATAGAGGTCTTGGTCCTTAGAATAGAGGAGTGGATGACAATTTCTCCAAGTGGTCTCACACGACTACCCTATGCAATAGAAACCCAACTCCTTCATCGCATGACCAAGACCAACAACGAGACAGAGAAGGACTAGGTATTGGCTACATTGTGACTCAGCTAGACCTCTTGACCAGAAATATCATGGAATTGGAAGTACCGTACCAAAAGAAAGATAGGAATATTCCCCCTCATGAGTGTAGAAAGTCTTAATGGGGACTTGTATCGTGCCACGACGGTAACTAAGGCGTTTCTTGGGAGACAACATTTGATTTATTTTTGTGTTTGAAATAATCATGTGTTGATTTTTGCAGGTTGAAGTGCAAAATGTGTTTGAGAAAATGTAGGTTTGCAAGCCATAGACCCAGTCGATGAGTCACCAAAACGGTTGGCGACTTCGACTCTGACCGCTGTTGGACTCAAGAAATTTTGAACTTCGAGTCTGTAAAACTCGGCAAGCCCATGGACTACTTGGTGAGTTACTGAATAGGTTGGTTATCACGACTTATTCCACCCTCATAAGAAGTGGAGGTCCTGTAAATCTCAGCGAGGTAAGTGATCACTCGATGTGTTGCTGAGTTGTTTGGCGAACAAAATTGATGTCACCAAAAATAAGAGAACCGGACGGTTTGAAAGTACAAAGGTTTAATATTTTAGAGTATTTCACATTTCCTCACTTTTTAACTTCCCAAAATCACACCTGCACTATATTTTCCTTTGTTTTTACTTGTAAGACCCCGTACTAACTAGTAAGACCTAGCTAAGGCTTGACTAAATCTAGTAGGTTGAAATAGAGCCTGACATGTTAGTTTATAGTTGAAAACTTGTTTAAATGATTAAAAATGTCTATTGAAGTTAGTTTCATGATTTTAGAGGTGAAACATCAACAAACGACCATGACGTTCGAAAACTAATCATTTGAAGTAGTAAATTTTAGAGGTCTTGCCGTTGAAGTTTTGAGTGATGTTTGAGGGTGAAAACTTGTAGAGGTAACCCTAACAACTATATGGACAGTTTTAGGTTCCAAATGTCCAAGTACAAATCCCAAAGGAGAACCCAAGGGGTCCTTGAGGAGGACCCAACCTTGGAACCAAAAGTTGTCAAACCAGAGGCACCTACGAAACCTCTAACTATGGCCAGTAGAATTGTCTACGGACCTAAGTCAAATTAATAACTTGGGACTTATCTTGGGGATTTTAAATCCACAAAGTGGACTCTCCGAATAAAACAACAGAGGGACAGAACTGGGTTGTAACTCCACTTACGGTCCATAAGTGGAGGCTCCTAGGTGCTACCAATTTCCAGACTTCTAGTTTTTAAGTTGGTGATTGGAACCAAGTTGGTAAATTAATCACGGGCTCATGCGGGTTGGCTATTTAGTTTATTAATAACCTTTAAGCTAGCAATACCCTAAACTAAGCCTTCAAAAGAGTCTCCAAAACAAGTTCCCTAAAAATAGTTTTTATGTTTTACTTATGCTGAGGGTCAACTTCAAATGTTCATATCTCATAGATAAAAATGAATTAGGTGGTCCTTTACCTATACAATTAAGTATCTCTGAGTCCTCTTTCCAACTCCATCGAATTTGCCAAATTCTGATTTTGGAGTAAAACATTATGCCCAAAATAGTGAAGCACTGTCATAACTTACGAAGGGAAGTGACTAACATTATCCCTAAATGTTATGCCCGAAACGTTATGCCCGTTATTATCGAAACATTATGCCCAAAATTTTACTTAGAGAATACCCCCAAATCATTCGTTTCGGGCATAACAGGCATAATGTTTTACTCCGGGAATACCCCCAAATCATAGCTAACTTTATCCACAAAGTTTCTCCAAAACTCTTCTCACAAAAACCTCCATTGAAGACCTAGAAGAATATCAAGTAAATCTTGAAAGTGGAAGCTTTTTCAAAGCATTTTTATGGAGTTCTAATACTAAGGTATGTGTGCCTTTTATTCTTGGTTAGCTATCACCAAAAAGCCCTCTCAACTATGTTTTCAAATTCCCCAAATTATAGGTTTTTATCCAAAGCATGGATCACCTTCTAAAAACGTTTCAATTGATAAATTATGATATTTTATAATTAGATATGTTCAATTATGGATGAATTCATGGTGTATTGATAATTTTTGAAGACAATACCAAAAGACCCATGCTCTTTCCTTTTTTTGAACTGTAAGCCTTTATGTGGATTGATTGATAGGTATAGATTGATAATTCAGAATCTCTACATTGATTAGGTGATTTTACTATGAAGTTTCTCTATCTCATGCTATATTGCTAAGGGTTAGGGTTAGGTATTGATGAACGACCTTAGAACTAGATCACCTAGACTTGTATTGATTATAAGTGAAGTTTAATGACATGAATTGACTTGATAATGACCATATTAGTTCTGTTGTTGGTTTATGATGTTCTTCTATCTAAAAGGCCTAGTCTAAGATGGTAGACTTTATCTTGACTCTTTGCTTTGAAGGGAAATCTATGAAGGTATGATACGTTAAACTTTCTATATATGAATGGTTTAATCCACTTATGGTGGAGGTTCTTACTTTTGTTGCATGTTGAATTGTATGTAGATTTAATGTGTAAGGCCTCTATACACATAACCCCCTATAAGAGTGTATGATTCTATACATGCCATGAATGACTTACTTGAATGATTAATGTATTCATGTCTATTGTAATGAATATTAGATATGTTGATCTACATGGTCTAAGATCGTTAAATACAATATATGTGCATTTTGCATAAGTTGGGATATCATGTATATGTTGTTATTCCTTTTGAAGGGAAGTACCTATGATGATAATGTTGTTATTTTTCCATTGTAAGGACAACTATGCATACACATACACTCCATGCATAAATATGAACATGATGTGTTTATGGTGTCAATTGAAAGGCTAATTCTCATATGCACCCTTACATACTATTATGCATGAAATGTACATGACCAAGAAGATATGACTATGATATGAACATGAATGTTGTGAGATGATTATGGTAGTGTTGTTATGTTGAATAGAAGGCAATTCTCATGCACATTATATGACTATGATATGAAAGATGTATTCTCGCATGATATTGGTTCTATGGTGAAAGGACATCCTAATCTTGTAACCATTGATCTAAATGATGTATGAGGGATTAAGTCCTTCAGGCATACTTTATAAACTAATGATTAAGTAAAGGCTTAAAGTACTTTAAATTGAGCTTAGCACCGAGTGAGCATGAAAATGAGAAGTGTTCCTTCACAAAGGAAGGGAGGTTCACACTATGATCACTCAAGAGATGGAAACTATAATACTATGAAGTATAAATAAGATTTCTAGTAGCAATGTCATTGTTCCATAATTACGTACCCCCGTAGGTCTTAGCTAGTGGATCCACCTAGACTCGATCATGAATGTTATTCCTACCTTGGCAAGTAGGACACCCTCTTTTCGGTGTAAGGGGTTGACACCGGATCCGTATAGCTCACATGGTCTATGTCGATTATGGAAAACATTTCCGAATGCTCAAAAGATGAATGAAGATAAGAAAATGAATTATATCTAGGATTTTTGAGGGATACTACTTAGTGAAGGTTATGATATGGGACGTTATCTATGCATTGCACAAGTGTGTCTTACGAGAGGTTCTTGTGAGAGTTCTTCATGCATGGATACTTATGAATGAGGTTATGATTGTTTTACTATGTATGATGACTAATAAAGTATGTGACTATGCATATGACTTCTTGATGGTTTTCTTAGTATGTGGGGGGATATGACTAATAAAGTATGTGACTATGCATATGACTTCTTGATGGTTTTCTTAGTATGTGGGGGGATATGACTAATAAAGTATGTGACTATGCATATGACTTCTTGATGGTTTTCTTAGTATGTGGGGGGATATGACTAATATGTACATTCCACATGTGAACTTGAAAGGGGGTCATGGGTAGTGTCTTTATGATATGGTGTTAATTGAACTCACGGTTCCATTCCATTATGATGATTTATGAATTGTTGTATTCTCTCTTTGATTTATTACTATGATTGACTTTCCTCATAGTTCAAGTAATATATGTATGATTATATTCTTTTTGTTGACTATTGACTGTATTGAGGTCTAAAGGTGAAGTGCATGACTAAGGTAGTTTCAAAGGAGTGCTTCGTAGGGTTGGTATTATGGGATGCCAACAACACGTTGCACAAGTATTCCCTTGGGATTACTAAGGTAATGGCTTTACTATTAAATTATTAAGAATGTGATTTTGGCTTATATTGCACATTATAAATGCATGAGAGTTACCATATATGGAGTAAGTGTCTCTTAAGGGTTGTTGATCTAATGTCTTTTTAATGATGAGATAATCTTGGTATTTGCCTTGTATTACTTTATGATTGGAGTCTATTTTGAGATTGGGATGTGTGTTATCTTGATGCTGGACACTATGCTTGTTATTGTAATGATATCTCTTATGTTATAGTGAAATGTATGTGAGTTGCCTTCTTGGTTGCATTCTCAATCTATTCCAAAGATGATGTTCAAAATAGCATAAAGCATGATTTTAAATGAAATGTTCCTTTTAAAGAATGTTTTAAATGTTTTTACGCATGATTTCCATACTTAGTACGTTTTCGTGCTAACCCCTTCTTTCTACATTTTCTACAAAGTGTAGGGTTTGGAGAGGTGATGTCCAATACATGGAAGATATGATTATAAGGATCTTCGGAATTAAGACTTGGGGAGTCCTCATAGTTTCGAGGATGAACCTACCTTGTTCACTTATATCTTTACTTTATGTTTTTAGATTGTGTAAGGGTCGTGTCCCTAAGTTGTATTAAAAGAGATTAAATTTTAAATTTCATAGATGGTTTGAGACATAGTGTCATAAATATTCTTTTATTTTTATAAAAGACTTCGGTTGTTAAAGAAAAGTCTTAAATTTTCCACTATTTTCATATGCTTTAATGTTCATGAAATGCTAAGGGCTTGTATAAGACCTCTTCGAGGTTGAATATGTTATGTTACAACTAGGGGGAGTGTCGGGTCGTGACAAACTTGGTATCAGAGGTCATCGTTTGATTCGCGACACATATATTAGCGAGAGGCTATAGAACGATAGAAAACTTAACTTCTTTATTCTCTAAGTCGTGCCATAGATCTCTGAGTTCTGTCTCTTATCCCTTATCTGATTGTCTTTAGGTTGTGACCACTTGAGGAGCGAGGGAGAAAGGTTGGTTGTGCTGCAAATTATAGCTATGTGACTTGGAGATTTGAGGTAATAGATCGCAATATTGTATTTAGTGTGGATAATGTTTCATAGTTGCTTTTGTGAGTAGAAGGTTTTTTCTAAGATCTTGGGTAGACTTAATCCCAAGGGAAAGATAATACGCCTACCTAGCAAGGTAATAGTGAGGTCATGTTTGGTTGATGATAGAACCCGTATAGTCAAATTGTTAGATCCCAAATGAGCCTATCCGAGAGTTGGGATGGGAAAATCCTATGCCATAAGTTTGGATTATATTGTGTTTTAAAGTTGACTTTGAGGTTGCACGTACCACGTAGTTGAGGTAAGGAAGAAGAGTATAGGTATTGACAAACTTCAAAAGAGTAAATTGTCTTTTAAGATTGATCTTAAGTACGGTCATTTGAGGAATAGTGATCCTTGAATGATGCCTAGAGATGTTGAATAAGTCAACACCTTTAAAGGAGAGTAGAAGTGAAATCCTCAATGGTTTAGTATCATGTTGTGTAAGTAGTGTGAAGATTAGTTATGACTTGCTCCGACCTTAGAATTTAAGGGAATGATGTTGTAAAGAGTTTATTTAGGATTACCCCAAGTCAGGGATAATGTGCTTAGATGGTAAGGTCATTGAGTGTCCTTGATTTTCATGAATTAGGCTTGCTTGAAATTCCCCACTTATAGAATCACTATGGGTGATGGATATGAAAAGTTGAGTGTTCTAGATGTTCATGTTTGGATTTACTTGAAATCCTCACCTTATGTGGTTAGTAATTTTGAGCAACTTAGAATGGGAGAGGTAGACTCATATACGACCTTGAGTGATATCGTAGTGAAGGCCTTAGAAAGGGATGCTACCATGGTTGACTGGAAGACTTTTTGGATGCAAGAGTTAGTGCGATGATGTATTTCGATATTACCTTATCTAGTATGATGCCTTATGAGGCTATGAGGCTTAGAGTTCTATTGATGAATTAATAGAACCTTTTTCGTACTTTACCCCGGTTAATGGTTTGAGGTTAGTAAAAAGTGTTTATGGAAGATGTCCCTTTACCTTGTTCCCTAGAAATGCTCTAGTTGACTTGGTGGAACTTGGCATGTTAGACCTTGATGTGACTCTTAGTATGGATGGGTTGCATACATGGTGTGTGTTTTATGAATGATAGCGCCCAGATGGTTAGAAGAATATGGGACTCTTGAGTGTGTTAGTTATCACCTTTTCAGTAAGATGACAATGGACTACAATTTCTTCCTATTTTGGACTTGGTACTTATGATGGCATATGGGGTGGTATTGCTAATGTTGAGGACCATAGACTTTTGAAAAAACGGAAAAACATGAGTTTGGTTATGCCTTTCGGAGTTCTTGAAAGATGTTTTTGTTGAGGGTTGTAGTGAGGGATTCCTCATAAGGAGGGGATGGTGTGCTTAGAAAGCATGACTTGTTGAAATCCCGACATCCTCATCTCTTTCTTCCATTCCTATTCTAGCTTGAGACCAAGAGTTCTTAGTTGAGCTTATGTTATGTTTTAGGAGTCATGTGTGACTTAGGTGTTTTCATGACTTCCTTATGATAAATGCATTCTTCAGAATTCATGTCTTGAGATAAAATGAGTTTTCATGTCTAATGTCCCTCATGTTGATAGGCAATTACAGTAAGAAACCTATGTGATTAATGAGGTGAGTGGTTTAAATGTTCTTTTAAGAATTAATTGAATAGTTGGCTTAAGTTGATATGATAGGCACGATTAGAGTTGACTAACAAATAGTAGTATGAATATGTTCTCATTGTGCCTTATCATATAAGTCATAACCCTAATAAAAAGTCCATGGTCATCATAAAAGATACAATCCTTTAAAAAAAAAGTTATAACTCATCATATAAGGCACAACCCTTTGAAAATCACAATTCTTGAAAAAGTCAGAACTCATCGGAAATGTCACAACCCGTCAAAAAATCACAACCCTTTGAAAAAGTCACAATTGATCGCAAAAGTCACAATTCATTAATGTTAAATGGTATCGACTATTAATATAACATAATTAAATAAATAAAATAAATTAAGTATTTTTATTGAGGGTTTTTATAGTAATTCAACATTCATGTTTGGGAGCTCATGATTTTAATGTAGTACTAGTCTCTGGACACGTGCTATGCACGTGTATCCTATGCAAGTAGTACATATAGTATAAATCATATGAAAAATACAGTGTAATGAATAATAGAATAAAGTGAAAAATACAAGCTATTATTCAAATGACTTCTTTGTTGAACAATAGATGATTAATATTATCTAAACCTGCAAAATTGAACAATTAAATATAGTTAAGTAGGTAAAATTTATATGAATTATATTTTGAGAAAACTCGTTAACTATATATGATATTCTTTTATAAATGATGTTCTTGTTGTGTATTCACTTTGTTGTTTTGATTACAAATTTCAACTGTTAGAATATTTTCATTTATCCACGGTTTTTATTCACTTATATTTTAGTGATTAGGAAACATTAATAAACATAAATCATCAACATATTAAATATGAATATCTATTTTTTCTTTCATTTCTCCACCTTTCATTAACAACTTATAAAAAAATTAAAGTTTCAGACTACTTCAAGCTAAGCAAAGGCTCAAACTAATGAATATGCATGACATATAATAAGAGTATCAAAAGCCAATCTCTATCAACTCTATGTAAAAACATCAATTTAATTTGAACTTATAAATATGAATATAAAATGTTGATAAAGAATAAAACCTAATTAAGCTCATCAAAATTTATAAAAATATGGATATACATTTTATAAATGTATTCACCAAAAGTAACAAAGCTGTTGAATAAACTTACTCATCAAATTAGTAACTTTCCTCTACTTCTCTTCTAATGGAGAGAGATGTATATATTCTTAATTTATAACTCCATTGTATAAGTTGACCATTCAACAGAATTTGATGGATTAGATAAGATAATTTACTGTCAATGAAGTTAGCTGACTGAAGAAAATGAAAAGTTATTTATATTGGAGGTGAAAAGCCTTAAACTATGAAAAAAATTCTTTTCAACTTTGAAGTAAAAACTTAAAGTAAAAATGTTTAGCGGGAAGTGAAAAGTTCTTCCCATTAAACACTATATAATAATAATAATAATAATAATAATAATAATAATAATAATAATAATAATAATAATAATATGAAATGAATCATAATAATAATAATAATAATAATAATAATAATAATATTGAAATAATTAGATATTTTATAGCATAGGTAAAATCATAATTTAACTTAGTACTTTGGAGCTTCAATTTTTACACGTGTCACCCAATTTTATTGACCACAAAATTTTAAAAAATTACATAAATATTAGTATTAAGAAACAAGTTTGATTTATAAATTATACGCTAAATAAGAAGTGCAAATTCTTAAAGTAATATCTTAATATTACTTGACAAGCTCTCTAAAAGGAAAAATTACTTCTCCAAAGAAATCCTTTGGTTTTCTTACTTTGATTTCTAATTAGATAAATTTTGAGAATCACATAGTTTTAATATGAAATTACAATTTATCCCTCTTTAGTTTTTAATTACATTAATACCTTAAAAAGTAACACAAACCGGATACATTAATATGTAGCTCAGATACATCAAAGAGTATGTCAGATACATTATAACATAAACTTGATAGATAATATGTAGCTCGGATACATTAAAACTAGATTGGATACATCAAAAACTAGCTCGGATACATTATAAAATAAACCAAATACATAATATGTAGCACGGATATATTAATTACTGATTCGGATACATTGATATGTAGCTCGGATACATTACAGAAATATGGTATTTTAGAGATTTTTAAAAATTCAAAAGGACATTGGAAATAAGGAAAACGTAAGATGTGTATATCAGTAATTTTTCCTTTCTAATTTCGCCTTTAATTAGCAAAGTTACTGGACCATGTTTCTTTTGGTATAATGTACAATCTCTTCTTTATCGATTGATTTGGTAAACCAACAATCAAGAAGAAAGGAGTAGCGAAATAGAAACATATGTTCATGCCACCTCTCAACCAACTAGAAATACCTTTGATGCAATAATATTTCTAGTGTCATGTGTATTTGTACACACACAATGTAATTAATTTAAGGAAGTCTAAAAGCAAAAAACTAAAGCACAAAGCAGAAAATTAAAGTGCAGTTGTTGGACCTAAGTAAACACACACTCACACTATGTAATTAATCTAAGGAAGTCTAAATTCAAAAAATTAAAGTGCAGTTGTTGGACCTATGTAAACACACACACACTATGTAATTAATCTAAGAAAGTCTAAAAGCAAAAAATTAAAGTGCAGTTGTTAGACTTCATATTCCACTACTATATAATTAAAATATTAGTATTTAATAAATTCATTAATTTTATTTTGATTTAGTGGAGGGTTATATATATTATATATATATATATATATATATATATATATATATATATATATATATATATATATATATATATAGTGTTTTCAAAAACGTTTTTCAGTCAAGTCCCTGAGCGAGTCTTGGAGGGAGGGGGGAGCGTACCAAAAATGCTCTGGGGCGTAAATTAAAAACGTAGATCTATAAGGAAGTCTAAAAGCAAAAAACTAAAGCACAAAGCAGAAAATTAAAGTGCAGTTGTTGGACCTAAGTAAAAACACACTCACATTATGTAATTAATCTAGGAAAATTTAGCTAACTAGTCAAAAAAATCAACTTATTTAGTGATAATATCCATACTTTAATAATATTAGTAAACATGTCAAAAATGTCATTATTTTAAAAATAAAAAATTATTTTGATATTAATTATATTTTCTCTCTCATTATTTACACCCATGTTTTCTCTCTCAAAAATTACACATTTTCCTATATTTTGGGTAATTGGATAGATATTAATGTCATTTTAAATTTTCTCTCTCATTTCTTACACATATTTTCCATTTCTCTCTCTAAATTTGTTTCAAATCAAATCCCCAGATTTCATATTCAATATATTATTATTTTCTATTATTTTCCTTTAATTTCATTGCAAGATTGGATTTGAAGATTAACATTAATTTGGGTATTATGTTTCTTATATTCCTTATTTATTTGCTTATTGATTTTACTATTTTTTTTGTTTTTTTTTTATTTGTTGTTGTTCTTAAATCATATTTTAGGATTTGATAATACAAAATTCTCTCTAACGATTTCAAGAGAGTTACTAGAGGTATTGGACAAAATAATCAAAGTTCTTCCGATTTTTCATCATTTAATATTTTTTTCACTCAAGAAATAAACAACAATTTAGGTTACACTTCTAAATCTACGGAGAAAAATGCAGGAATCCGTCGATGTGCAAAATCCCACACAAATTCATAACCATGAAGTTGAAGAAGACCAATTTATTGGAGAAGAGGTATTTTTTTCTTTTTGCATGTTCTCTGTCTTGCATGTTTAGTTGAATTTGTTTAGTAATTTTTAAGATTCAAAAAAATACATGTTACAATCCGTTTGGAAGTGTATATGAAATTTTTATTCTGTTATAGTTAGTATTTATTTTTTTATTTCATATATTTATTGTATTTTGTGTTCTGTTTTTTTGTGTGTGTTAGTTATGTCAATATAACACATTTTATGAGTTTGATTGTGTATTTACTATTATCAAATAGATTTGTAAGTGTATATGGCATTTTGATTCTGTTATAGTTACTATTTATTTTTGTATTTCATAGTTTTAATGTTTTTTGTATTCATAGATTTGGAAGTGTATATTGAATTTTGTTGTTGTTTTAGTCAGTATGTACTTTTGTATTTCATAGTTTTATTGTATTTTTTTATCCATAGGTTTGGAATTGTATATTGTATTTCATATATTTAATTCATTTTGTATTTTTTTTTTGTGATAGTTATGTCAATGTACCACAGTTAGTATTTATTTTTGTATTTCATAGTTTTAATATTTTTTGTATTTATAAATTTGGAAGTGTATATTGAATTTTGATGCTGTTTTAGTCAGTATGTATTTTTGTATTTAATAGTTTTATTGTATTTTTGTATCCATAGATTTGGAATTGTATATTATATTTCATATATTGAATAACGAACTGATGTTGAGAGTTTTAAGCATCTGTTACTTTTTATAAATTTTCTCTTCCCTAAATAGCTCCAATTTGTTATATAAATTATGTATTTTTTTAATTAAACAAAATAATTAAAATATAATTAAAATATATAATAAGGTAAAATTTTGACATTATCACTAAATATTGAAAGTGTTGACACTATACCCTATTAAATACTAAAATAATGACATTTTAAAAAATTTCCCATTAATCTAAGGAAGTCTAAATTCAAAAAATTAAAGTGCAGTTGTTGGACCTATGTAAACACACACACACTATGTAATTAATCTAAGAAAGTCTAAAAGCAAAAAATTAAAGTGCAGTTGTTAGACTTCATATTCCACTACTATATAATTAAAATATTAGTATTTAATCAATTCATTAATTTTGTTCTGATTTAGTGGAGGGATATATATATATATATATATATATATAGTGTTTTCAAAAATGTTTTTGAGGCAAGTCCCTGGGCGAGTCTTGGGGGGAGGGGGGATCGTACCAAAAATGCTCTGGGGCGTAAATTAAAAACGTAGATCTATAAGGCGTAAGTTCTAAAATTTGAGGCATAACCCTCAACATAAAAAGTAAGTCCTGGGCGTAAAAACGTATGCCCAAGAGTTTTTAGTTTTTAATTTTTTTACTTTAAATCATATTTTCAATATTGGTGTAATGATATTTCTCAAATAATAATTATAATATTTTTCTCTTTCATTATTGATTATTGATGCTTTCACAAATAAAAATCATAAATCATGTAATAAAACTATATGATTGAATATACATGAGAGTACTCCCCGAATATCCATGGGACTTATGCCCCGTGTCTCGAGGCTTATGCCTCGCCCCGCACTGTATAAAACACCTTGCCTCACACCCCTGCATTTTAAACTGTCTCTCTCTCTCTCTCTCTCTCTCTATATATATATATATATATATATATATATATATATATATATATATATATATATATATATATATATATATATATATATATATATATATATATATATATATATAGAGAGAGAGAGAGAGAGAGAGAGAGAGAGAGAGAGAGAGAGAGAGAGAGAGAGAGAGAGAGAGAGAGCATGAGATGGTTTCCTGAAAATAGAGAAACGAAAGATATGTCTTGCAGCTATTTAGGGGGTAGAAATGTGTGGGCTATTTGGTTACGATCTTAGCGGTAGGTATGATGTGTTATAGTGATATATCTAACGGACTTTCATGGTGTGGTAGTACTTGGGTTATGTGCAAAAATATACATCGATTGTAAAATGAGAATACTAACTACTTGTAGAGTTACCAGTTGTATGATATGGTAAGATAATAATATTTGGTGTTGCATTTACATATCATAAACCTACTACTTCGTTACTACGGACACTTGGATTAAACATTATTTTTAAGTAAGATTTTAGAGGTGGATATTTGGTAGGATCTTAGAGCATTTAGGTTGTAAAGTGTATCTTGAGGATTCTAAATGAGGGCTAACGATTTTATCATAAGTTTAAAAGGAGTGGATTCATACTGGAATCATAAGCTTAGGGATAAAGAAAGTCCAGTGAGTAGACTTGGGTGAATACTATTAAAGATTTTAGTAAGAAAGTGTGTATAAAATTAGGTTAGTCCCTCAAATTTGATTGGTATAACTGAGTTTGAGGTTTGATGTTAATGAAAAAGTTGACTTCGTTATGAGGGGAAGAGCTAACTGTACATGAGGGTAATAAGAGTTCGTGATGGATTGTGATTAAGATTCAACTATATAATAATGATTAGTGGTTAGACGAATTTTGTATAGTAATAATGACTTGCGAATATCTAAAGTTCTATTTTCTACTATTTGGTGAGTAACATGATTGTATAGAAACTTTTAGGAGATGTTGGGACACCGCTCGAATAGAATTTAAAGGAGGTTAAGTGTGGGTGTCACTCACAACTCGATTTAGGTTGACAATGAATAAAACCTAAGCTCATAAAAGTTTATATAAATATGGATATACTTTTTCATGAATATATATACGAAAAGTAAAAAAGGTGGAGAAAGAACTAACTCATTAAGTTTGTAATTTTCCTCTACTATTTCTTCTAATGGAGAGATTTGTACATGTTCTTAATTTATATCTCCATTTATATAAGTTGATTATTCAACAGAATTTGATGAATTAGATAAGATAATTTATTGTAAATGAAGTTAGGCAACTGAAGAAAATTAAAAGTTATTTATTCTGGAGGTGCAAAGCCTTAAACTATGAAAAATATTCTTTTCAACTTTCAAATAACAACTTAAAGTAAAAATGGTTAGCAGAAAGTGAAAAGTTCTTCCATTAAATAGTATATAATAAGAATAATATAAAATGAATAATAATAATAATAATAAATTAATCAGATATTTTATAAAATAAGTAAAATAGTAATTTAACTTTGCACTTTGGAGCTTTCCTTTTTTAACATGTGTAATCCAATATATTGACCACAGAATTTTAAAAAATTATATAAATATTAGTACTAAGAAACATGTTTGATTTATAAATTATATACTAAAGAAGAAGTGCAAATTTTCAGAGTAATATCTTAATCCTACTTGACAAGCTCTCTAACAGGAAAAAAATACTTCTCCAAAGAAATCCTTGGTTTTCTTACTTTGATTTCTAATTGGATAAATTTTAGGAATCACATGGTTATAATATGAAATTACAATGTAATACATTAATCCCATAAAAGGTTATACAAATCGCATACATTAATATATAGCTTAGATACATTATAACATAAACCGGATAGATAATATGTAGCTCGGATACATTAAAAACTAGACCGGAAACATAATATGTAGCTTGAATACATTGTAAAATAAATCAGATACATAAAATATAACTCAAATACATTAAATAATGACTCAAATACATTTAAAAATAAGGTATTTTAGAGAGTTTTAGAAATAGAAGAGGATATTGGAAATAAGAACATAAGACATGTATTTCAATAATTTTTTCTTTCTAATTTAGCCTTTAATAAGCAAAGTTACTGGACCTTGTTTGTTTTAGTATAATGTACAATCTCTTCTTTACCGATTGGTTTGGTGAACCAACAATCAAGCAGAAATGAGTAGAGAAATAGAAACATATATTTATACCACCTCCCAATCTACTAAAATGTAAAAACATTTCTAGTGTCATGTGTACTTTTACACACACAATGTAATTAATCTAAGGAAGTCTAAAATTAAAAAATTAAAGTGCAAAGCAAAAAGTTAAAGTGCAGTTGTTGGACCTATGTAAACACACACACTCACACTATCACGCTCCGAGCCTACATCCTGGACGTGGACGGCACCCAATGAACATTGTTGGCCTTGAGCTGACCCTTGTCCTAGCTTTCTCAAATCAACAGAAGACTTAACTTAACTCAATATAAATATTAAGGAACATTCCCAAGGGAAATACTTAAAGTGTAATAGTCTGGTCAAAATGGCACTTAGGTCTCATCGTTTACAAATGAAATGAAAAGAACAAAAGCTAATACTATCTGTATATGAAGCCTCTATCAAATACTAAGATGAATGTTGGGACAAACCCCACAACATTCTATAACCGAAAATGAAGAAACCAAATAAGTGATGATAAAGATGTCCTATGAATGATGCGAGGCTCACAAACTGACTCTGAGCTTCTCACTGGATCAACGGCATGCCAAATGCTGATCCTAGTTATCTGCGTCTGCATTATGATACGATACAGGTCAACTGATATCAGTACATTGAATGTACGAATATACGAGTTGAAATGCTAAAACAATTGCTGGAAAAGGAGTAAGAAGGAACACTTACCTTGGGTCTGTTCAACTCATGAATAACTACTCATTTCAATATAATACAATTTAAAAGAGTTGTGCAATTTAAAGAAACCTAACTGAAAATATGCTGAAAACTCTGAATGTACACAAAGATACAAATAATCTCTCAAATGTATGTAAAAATACAAATATCTGATGTATATGAAAATACAATAACGTTTGTGGGAGCTTCTCTAACCGACAACCATCACTTAAGAGTTATAGTGATGATACATCGTTACTCGGCTCACACTGCTCGCCATCCTAACCTTGCCAGAGTATAGGACCTGAACTGCCTAACGGATCCACTAGTATACTGTGAAAAAGGTACATCTTAAAAGTATGACTCTCTTTTACCCATGATGACTACATGGTCTTCATGGAGACTTGAGTTAATATGAACTCGCATCCCCACATCGGTGCTCAATACTACTCCAAAAAATATACTGGCTCTTATATTTTTAAAACATATTGATTCTATGATTTGAGATTAGTGCTAAAAACATAGCTTTAAAAGCTCTCTAGGAAATTGTAGTTTTCCTGCTTACTTCAAGTCATAAAGCTATTACTTCTGTCAAAAAACTAGCCCGAAGGCTCTTTACTTGTTTAAATGTAAAAACATATGTAACTCTTAGGGATTACTTAGTCCCCTTATAACTTTTGAGAATGAACTCCACTCTTTAATCTTGCTTAACTTGTAACTTGAGTCTTAAAACAAAGTTTAAGGTGTTAGATAAAAACTCTTGGAAATTTTAGGAACTCACTTTGACTTGTTTCTTAACTTTTAGACTTGACTCTTAACTCCTTTAACTTTGATCATAACTTTTCTTGAATTGGATTATGAGTTCAAAGATCATGATCTCATGTTTGTGGATGATTTCATGATGTTTAGATATACCTTAGAGTGTTGGAATCAACTAAGAAATGTTGGTACATCACCTAGGAACTAGTATGAAACGATAGGGAAAGAATGGGGTCTCCAGGTGACCTTGGCACTCTGAGAGGTGCGGAGCGCAAGAGCCTGAAAGACAGACAATGGTCTGAGTCGCTCTGGCTGGCGCGGAGCCAGGGCGTGTTTGACAGAGCCTGCCCAGAGGGGCTCTAGTAGGCGCGGCGCCCCAGTGTCTGTCAGACGGGAATTTTGACTTTTCTTCTTGGTTTTTCATCTCTACACCTTCTAAACATCCATGGATCTCACCCCAATCACTTTGGATTACTAATAACCCCAATACTCAATATATTTGACTCAAAAAACAACCAGGAAACACGAATCAAATCAACTAAAGGCATGCTAAAACTCAACCAACAAGAATTCAATAATTGTTCATCAAGAACTTCAATATTCATCATCCAATCTATTCAAAACTCGTTGAATTAAACATGTTACTGTGTGGGTGAACGAACCCAACACAGAAAGATCTCACATACCTCGATAGGGATCACCCCCGACGAATTCCACTCGCGAAAGCTTAGCGTTCTTGAAGGATTCTTGGTCTTCCTCTCCTCTTCTTCTCCTCTTCTGTTTTATCCCAAGCCCTAAGCATATTCCAACTTTTTCTTAAACTGACTTAAGGCTTAGTTTTACCACAAATAAAACCTTAAAATGTATAAGGAATTAGTAGGGTGAAAAGACTATTTTACACATACTAAAATTCGGATTGGACTTTCCTCAATCCAACAACCCAACTTCTGAAAGGCATATCTCCTTTATACGACATTGAAATAGAGAAAACTCGGCACTGTTGGAATGATATTCCCACGGGTTTTCCACCCACATAAGGAACTGACCCTAACATTTATTGAGATAGAAGTTATGGCCATTTGAAAATGACCAAAACTCACTTTTTTAAGCTTAGGAATTTTCCAAAATTTTCCCTTTATTTCCAAAAGTGATTATTTTTGGTTTCTTGGCTTATTCCTAGCTATTTCGAGTTTTACGATGTTACAATATCTTCCCCTTGGGAACATTTGTCCTCGAATGAGAACTCCTTCACTAAGCTAAGGGTAGTAACATCATTTCAGCACTCAACAAACAAAATCAAGTAAGAACATGATTACACTTAATGTTATAAAGTGCTAAGATGAGAATTAAGTACCTTGATTTCATTCTTTCCGGATTCAAAGAGATGTGGATATCTCTTCTTCATATCCTCCTGAGCTTTCTAAGTTGCTTCTCAACAAATTGGTTCCTTCGAAAGACCTTGAATGATGCCACTTCCTTAGTTTTCAACTTGCGAACTTGACGATCTAAAATCTGAAACGAAATCTCTTCATAGGATAAGCTATCCTTAATCCCAACATTCTCAGTTGGTACAGTCAATGAAGGATCACCCAAGCACTTCTTGAACATAGAAATATGGAATATCATATCAACCGTTGCTAACTCTTGGGGTAGCTCCAACTCATAAGCTACATTGCCAACTCTATTGGATATTTTTTAAGGACCAATATACTGGTGACTAAGTGTGCCCTTCTTACAAAACCTCATAATACCATTCATGGGTGAAACATTCAGATACACCCAATCATCCACCTCAAACTATAACGACATTCTCCTAACATTTTGTGTAGGACTTTTGGCGACTCTGTGCCGTTTTCAATCTCTCTTGAATCACTTTCACCTTCTCCATAGCTTGGTGAAATAGATATGGCCCTATCAACCCTGCTTCACCAAGTTTGAACCACCCAATTAGAGATCTGCATCTTCTCCCATAAAAAGCTTCATATGGAGCCATTTGGATGCTCGAATGGTAATTGTTGTTGTAAGCAAACTCAATAAGAGGTATGTGCTCATCCTAATTTCTTTTAAAGTCGATCACACAAGCTCTCAACATATCTTCTAAGGTATGGATAGTACGCTCTGCTTGTCCATATGTCTGAGGATGAAAAACAGTGCTTAAGTTCACCTTTACACCCAAATTGGAAAGATTTCCATAACTATGCAGTAAATTGTGCACCTCTATCAAAATAATAAAAACTGGAACTCCATGAAGTCTCACCACTTCTTGAATGTACAACTTAGCATAATCCTCGGCCGAATATATTGTCCTTATTGTTAAGAAATGGGATGACTTTGTCATTCTATCGGCGATCACCCAAATATTATCATGCTGCATGCAAGATCATGGCAAGCCTGTGATGAAATCCATATTAATCATCTCCCACTTCCATTCCAGGAGTTCTATATTCCGAGCCAAACCTGTCGGCCTTAGGTGTTCTACCTTCACGTGTTGGCAATTTGGTCACTTGGAAACAAACTCAGCAATGCCCTTCTTCATGCCTTCCCACCAATATACCTCTCTCAAATTGCGGTACATCTTTGTGGAACCCGAATGAATGGAATATCTAAAGGTATGAGCTTCCTCCATGATCCTCTCTTAGAGTCCATCCACCCTAGGTACATACAACCTACCTTGATACTTAAGCACACCATCTCCCCCTTTTAAGAAAAAACAAAAACTCTTTGCTTCTGAACATTTGCCTTCAAGTCAAACAAAATGGGGTCTTGGTCTTGCTTCTCTTTCACTTCTGACACTAGAGATGACTCATCCCATTGGTAACCACTATTCCTCCATATGTGGAATCCATAACTCTGAATCCCAGGCGTGCAGGTCTGTACACATCTTTGCCTAAATCCCTTTTTTCTTCTTCAACATGGGCGGTACTCCTCTTGGATAACCTGCTTAAGGCATTTGCAACCACATTAGCCTTAACTGTGTGGTAAATAATACTCATGTCGTAATCCTTGAGTAATTCTAACCACCTTCTTTGTCTGAGATTGAGCTCCTTCTGAGGGAACACGTATGGGAGACTCTTGTGATCAGTGAATATGTCAACATCAACACCATACAAGTAGTGAGGCCATATTTTCAAAGCAAAAAATACTTCAACAAATTTTAAGTCATTAGTTGGATAATTCTTCTCATGAACATTCAACTGTGTGAAGGCATAAGTTATAACCTTAACATCTTGTATTAAAACATAGCCCAAACTAACTCTCGCTGCATCGCAATACACCACAAAACCTTGAGTACCCTTTGGTTAGATCAAAACCGGAGCGGTAGTCAATCTCTTTTCCAACTCCTGAAAGCTTTTCTCACAAACTTTAAACCATTGAAACTTGACTGTCCTTTGAGTTAGCTTGGTCAAAGGGGACGATATAGATGAAAATCCTTCAACAAATCTCATATAATAACCAGCCAAACCCAAGAAACTCCTTATATCTGTTGGAGATGTGGGTCTAGGCCAACTTTGAACTGCTTCTATTTTTTGGGTTGTCAACTTTAATCCCATCACCATAAACTATGTGGCCCAAGAATGCCACAAACTTAAGCCAAAACTCACACTTAGAGAACTTGGCATATGACTCCTTATCTCTCAAAGTCTGAAGAACTATACTGAGGTGACTAGCATCACCTTCTTCATTCCTTGAATAATTAGTATGTCATCAATAAAGATGATGACAAACATATCTAAATAAGGTTTGAAGACTCTGTTCATATGATCCATGAATGTTGCAGGTGCATTGGTCAAAGCAAAGACATAACCAAAAACTCATAATACCCATATCTGGTTCTAAAAGTTGTCTTTAGAATATCACATTCACTAACTTTCAACTGATGGCAGGCTGATCTGAGATTAATTTTCGAGAAGCAGAAAGCACTCTGAAGCTGGTCGAAAAGATCATCGATCCTTCGAAGAGTATATTTATTCTTCATGTTCACCTTATTCAATTGATACACATCCTAATGGAACCATCTTTCATTCTTACAAACAAGACCGGAGCGCCTCAAGGTGAGACACTTGGTCGAATAAAGCCCTTGTACAACAAATATTTCAATTTTTCTTTTAACTGTTTCAACTCTGCTGGTGAAATTCTATATGGTGGAATAGAGAAAGGACGAGTATCTGGAAGAAGATCTACGACAAAGTCTATCTCTCTCTAAGGAGGGACTCTGGGTAGATCAATAAGAAAGACTTCTGGAAACTCTTTTATTATAGGAACTGACTGAAGGGAAGGTACCTCAGCAGTTGAGTCATTACCTGAGACTAAGTGATAGATACAACTTTTTGAACTAACTTCCTCGCCTTAAGGTACAAAGTGAAGGCACTACTGAACTACTACTCCATTATATGATTGGTTCATTAGGTATCTGGAACTTTGACAACTCGAGTCCTACAGTTTATTGACTCATAACATGCATGAAGCCAGTCCATACCTAGGATAAACTCAAAATCTACCATATCTAACTCTATTAAGTCAGCCATGGTACTCTTGTGACTGACAGAAATAGGACAATCACGATAGACTCTTTCTGCTAGAATGGATTCACCAACAGGTGTGGAAACCCTGAATGGTTTACTAAGTTGTTCAGGAATAATTTCAAAGTTCATAGCAACATAGGGGGTTACAAAAGATAAACTCGCTTTTGGTCTAAAAATGCATAAGCAGTAAAGTCAAAGACTCAAATCATACCAGTGAGAACATCTTGCGAATTTTCCTATTCTTGGCGATTATTGAGAGTATACAAGCGGTTTGTTCCTCCGCCAGCACTAGAAGTAGCTCTCCTAGGTACATCCCTGTCTTGTGGAGCAGCTCATTAAGACTGAACTCTATTTCCCCCATTACCACCTCCTTTCTTGCGCTCTTTGGACACTCTCTCATGAAATACTCGGTCTAACCGCACTTGAACAACCCACGGAGCCTTCACGACAAATGCCGGAGTGATTTCTACCACACTCGGTGCAGGCAGGAGGCTTACTACCTCCCTACGCCACACTACCCTGTGAGTAGGCAGGTTTAACTCTGGAATTCTACCCATAGTGCTCACCATTGTCGTTAGGTATAGGTGCACTAGAAGATGATGGAGCAAGACCCTTCTGTTTCTATTGGAAGGATGACTGGTTGGCATCATTCTTCTGCTTCCTAGACTCATTCCCTGTCTTAGATCTCTTGCTCTTGAATACCTCTCTATCCCTAAGCTTGTGTTCCTCTACCTTCTACACATAGACCATTAACCTTGAAATATCCATGTCTCCAATCAGCATGCCAGTTCGGCTTTTTTTCTTGATGCCCGACCCAAGCTCGCAACAAACAAGCTCATTCGGCTTATCATATCTTTAACCATCTTAGGAGCATAGCGATACAGTTGGGTGAACTTCAATCAATATTCATGAATACTCAAGGAGTCATGTTTTAGAGTAAGGAACTCTTGTACCTTTGCTTCTTTAAGTTCCCGGGGAAAACAACGTCCCAAGAAAGTTTCTTCAATGCAAACCTAACTGGGATATCGTACATCCTCATCTCTTCCCTCCTTCCACTAACCGAACCAAATCCTAGCCACATACTTGAGTTGATGTGTGGATAGTTCAACTCTCTCACCATCAATCACATGCACCACATCGAATACCTTGTTCAACTCTTCCACAATCTTTTCCGGATCCTCAGTAGTGGTCGAACCAGTGAAGCTTGCGGGATTCATCCTCAAGAATTCCTGAATTTTCAAAGTGTCAGCCCCTTCTTGTCGAGCTTCAATTTGTTGCCTGACTTGGTTATTCACCGTTTGGCTTAGCATCCGGATAGTCTCACATAACTGAGCATTGGTAACCTCCCCCTGAGGTTGCACTTCAAGAGCATTGGGTAACTCCTGTACCTGAGGTTCAACATTTCTCCTAGCTAGACAACCTCTTGCTTCTCTTCATTGAGGCTTAGTTATCTGAAACACGTGCATGTATGAATTAGAGAAAAACTTCTATAGATAAAATGTAACGCACGAAAAGTAATATGAAAGAAGTGAGGGATTCCTAAATGTTGTACCCTCCTAATCATATATGTGGCGCGCTTCACACCGATGACTAAGACTCTACAGACACGGCTTCATAAACTCCCTAGGACTCTTGAACTCTGTGCTCTGATACAAAGTTTGTCACGCCTCGAACCTACACTGTGGACGTGGCCGATACCCAATTGGACACTTGGCTAGCTTACTCAACTCAGCGGAAGACTTAACTTAACTCAATATAAACAGTAAGGAACATTCTCAAGGGAAATACTTAAACAGTAATAGTCTGGACAAAAAGGCACTTAAGTCTCATCGTTTACAAATGAAATAAAAAGACCAAAAACTAACACTATCTCTTTCTGAAGTCTCTAAAAATACTAAGACGAATGTTGGGACAAACCCCACAACATTCTATAACAGAAAATGAAGAAAAAAAATAATTGATGATAAAGATGTCCTCCGAATGAAGGGAGGCTCACCAACTGACTCTGAGCTAATCATTGGATCAACGACACCCCAAATGTTGACCATAGTTACATGTGTCTGCATCATGATACGATGCAGGCAAACTGGCATCAGTACATTAAATGTACGAGTATGCGAGTTTGAATGCTAAAATAACACTTAAGCTGGAAAAGGAGTAAGAAAGAACACTTATCTTGACTCTGTTCAACTCATGAATAACTAGTCATTTAAATATAGTACAATTTAAAAGAAATGTGCAATATAAAGGAAACTAAATGAAAATATGCTGAAAACTCTAAGTGTACACAAGGATACAAATAATTTCTAAGATGTATGTAAAAATACAAATATCTGATGTATATGAAAATACAATAACTTCTGCGTGAGCTTCTCTAATCTATAACCAGCACTTACAAGCTATAGTTAAAATGCACCGTTACTCGGCCCACGCTGCCCGACCATCCTAACCTTGCCAGAGTATAGGATCTGAATAGCCTAATAAATCCACTAGTATACTCTCAAAAGTATTAATCTAAAAATTATGACCCTCTTCTACCCATGATGGCTACATGGTTTTAATGGAGACTTGAGTTAATATGAACTCACATCCCTACATCGGTGCTCAATACTACTCCCAAAAATATACTGACTCTTATGTATTTAAAACATACTGATTCTGTGATTTGAGATTAGTACTCAAAACTAAGCTTTAAAAGCTCTTTTGGAAATTATAATTTCCCTGCTTACTTCATTTCATAAAGCTATTACTTATGTCTAAAAACTAGCCGAAGGCTCTTTACTTGTTAAAAACATTTGTAACTCTTAGGGATTACTTCGTCCCCTTATAAGTTTTGAGAATGAACTCAAATCTTTACTCTTGCTTAACTTGTAAATTGAGTCTTAAAATAAAGTTAAAAATGTTAGTTAAAGACTCTTGGAAACTTTAGGAACTCACTTTGACTTGTTCTTAACTTTTAGACTTGACTCTTAACTCCATTAACTTTGATATTAACTTTCCTTGAATTCGATTAGGAATTCAAGGATCATGATCTCATGTTTATGGATGATTTGATGATTTTTAGATGTACCTTAGAGTGTTGAAATCAACTAAGAAATGTGGCTACATCACCTAGGAACTAGTATGAAATGATAGGGAAAGAATGGGGTCTCCAGGTGACCTTGGCGCTCTGAGAGGCGCGGAGCGCAAGAGCCTGAAAGAAAGACTCTGGTCTGAGGTGCTCTGGCTGGCGTGTGCGCCAGGGCGTGTTTGACGGAGCCTGCCCCAAGGGGATCTAGTAGGCGCAGCGCCCCAGGGTCTGTCATATGGGAGTTCCAACTTTTCTTCTCCGATTTTCATCTCTAGACCTTCTAAACATCCATGGATCTCACCCCAATCACTTAGGATTACTAATAACCCCAATACCGAATAGACTCGACTAAAAAAAACCTGGAAACACAAATCAAATCAACTAAAGGCATTCTACAACTCAACCAAAAAGAATTCAACAATTGTTCATCAAGAACTTCAATATTCATCATCCAATCTATTCAAAACTCGTTGAATTAAACATTTTAGTGTGTGGGTGAACAAACCCAACATAGAAAGATCTGACATACCTCGATAGGATCACCCCTGACGTATTCCACTCGCAAAACCTTAGTGTTCTTGAAGGA
Organism: Solanum sitiens; assembly: GCA_016801875.1. Lineage (NCBI taxonomy): Eukaryota > Viridiplantae > Streptophyta > Magnoliopsida > Solanales > Solanaceae > Solanum > Solanum sitiens. The sequence goes on from JABWTJ010001122.1 coordinate 103,807, forward strand.
TTTTTGATCTTTCTCTCCTCTTCATCTCCTCTTATCTTTTCTCCCAAGCCCTAAAAGTATTCCAACTTTTCTAAACTGACTTAAGGCTTAGTTTTACCCATAATAAACCTGAAAACAAATAAGGAAATGGTAGGGTGAAAAGACTACTTTACCCTTACTAAAATCAGGATTGGACTTTCCTCAATCCAACAACCCAAATTCTGAAAGGAATACCTCCCTCATACAACCTCAAAACGAGTAAACTCAGCGTCGTTAGAAAGTCTTCCCAAGGGTTTTTCAACCATATAAAGAACTGGCCCTAACTTCTCCAGAGATAGAAGTTATGGCTGTTTAAAAATGACCAAAACTCACCTTTTTAAACTTAGAAATTTCCAGATTTTCCCCTTAATTTCCAAAAGTGATTATTTTTTATTTCTTGGCTTATCCCCAGCTATTTCGAGTTACGAGATGTTACACACACTATGTAATTAATCTAAGGGAGTCTAAAAGCAAAAAATTAAAGTGCATTTCTTGGACCTATGTAAAAACACACACTATGTAATTAATCTAATAAAGTGTAAAAGCAAGAGATTAAAGTGCAGTTGTTAGATTTCATATTCCACCACTATATAATTAAAATATTAGTATTTAATAAATTATTTAATTTTATTTTGATTTAGTGGAGGTGTAGAATTATATATGTACATATTATATATATATATATGATAAAAATTATTATTAGGAATTAATCTAAGAAAATCTAAAAGTAAAAAAGTTAAAGTGTAGTTGTTGGACTTCATATTCCACCACTATGTAATTAAAATATGTAAAATTATATATATATATATATATATATATATATATATATATATATATGTATATTTTTTTTTTGTGTGTGTGTGTGTGAGAGAGAGAGAGAGAGAGAGATTATAGATGATAAATATTATTAAATGAGATATTTCATTGACACCAGGGGAACAAAGTACACTGAAGTATGTGTTGCAGATTTAAGGTTCAATAAAAATGACACAAAATTGCTATTAAAATGTGCAAAATATGTCTATAAATTCGAAAACAACAAGAATATGTAGAAACATAACTTCTACAAACAACCCTTTGAAATATTCGGTTGGCGACTACTCCCTGTATTATACTTCACATTACATCCTGAGGTCTCTCTTTGGTGTCAATATCTCATCTCCGATACATATGAACTTGTATTCCTCCTTAAGGTACCACGTGGATCCTAAAGTAACCAATTCGCATTGCAAGGTGTTCTCATAGAGAGCTTTTCTCCTTGCACTTTGGTTAGATGACCTTTTTATAGTTTGTGATGTAAACATTCACATGTCAAGCGATATTTGATTCTTTCTTTAGGTTCCTCCTTTAAAATCAAGGAAAAATAAAAATCAGAGTCGGGATTTGCATGCATTTGATGTTGCTATGTTAAACGTTCCATTGTACTCTGCAGTAGCAAATTACACACAAACTATCAATACAAAGCATAAACGAAATAGAGACAGAGCCTATGAGCCTCCTCTATTCTGTAATTACCACAAAAAATACATCGTCTTACAACATTTGAAAAGGCTTCCGGGAGCACTACTTAAGAATGTTGATTTTCACTTCACATTGACACTCCAAGGCCTTTGCAAGTCCTTCCCCTTCATTTTTTGTCTGTGCCTTTGTGTTTTCCTTGTAACATGCATACACATCTCAAATGTTGAAAATGTATGTATCACTGGAGAAAAGGAAGGATTGGAGATGTGTATTCATGTTACGATATGAAAAACATAAAACTGATACATACATTCTCTTTCCCACGCATAGTTGGAAAAGAAATTAAATCCTAATTGTTTTAGGATTAGGAAATAGGTTTCCAATTTCTACTCAAAGTAGGTCCTCGCACCATTATATATAGAGATTTTATTACATATTTTCTATATATTACAATTTTTGGGGGAATTGTATCCTTCTGACAATATTTCAATGGGTGATCATAAGTTTTTGACTAGCATGAAAAAGTTTAATCTTTATAATTATTGTTATAGTGAATAAAGTCCAGTTATTTTAATATGTCAAGCAAGAAATTTTTACTTGAAAGTTATTCAGAGTGATTGTTCTCACTGTTGTTAGCATTTAAAAATATAAACATATGCTAATAGATTTCAAGCTTTACTGGAACTGAAGATTACAGTTGTAACACAACAACTCTCATGTTTTAGAAGAATGCATAAGACTTAACTAGTGTTTGATTTTACGATAGCTTTTGAAATTTTTCTTTAGAAATCTGTTTCGTCATGATTAGATTTTGAAAATTAATTTCCAAATATTTTCATGTTTGGCTTTTTGAGACTTTCAATCACAATTTTTTTTGTAATATTATTTTATGTAATTGCATGCCAATATAATTTTTTTTAAAAATACAAGTTTGAACTTTAAATTTAATGATAAACAAGTGTTAATCGATTTGGACCGTATTTTCACCCAAATCATTAAAGTTTTCTACCAATTGACAATACGTGTCATCGAAATTTCTATGGCCCGTAGAAGAAATTGGTAGGAACTGACTCAGGAAACTGTGAAACGATATTCTCTGATAAAATAGTCCTAAATTTTTACTCTGTACTCGAAATGAGGCCGACTTGGTGGCATTGGAAAGGAGACTCATATAACTTCAATTAAATAGGTCATAGGTCACCTAATTCATTTTGTGCTGAAAAATATGGTTGTTTGAAGTTTAATTAAGTACAATCTTATGTAAAAACTTAATCAATAAGGAAGGTTTCAAATAAACTCTATGCTAAGGGGTTTTAGTGACCTTAATTCATATCCAAAACAATTTTGACACTAAAGAATTGACCTTTATACATATGATAAATACAAAAATAACCTGATACAACCTTACATGTAAATTACGAATGGTTCGGGCTTTAGTTTGGAAATTTTCTGGGTGTTACACCAACTTTTGATGTTTAAATCCATAAATAGTTAAAGGAAAATAAAGTTTTAGGGTCACAAAAGCTTGTCCGAATGGCTTAGACCTACAAATATTTTCAAAAACACCTCCAAGGATTTTACAAAGCTTAAAAATAGACAATGGAGATTAAACCCCGGAATGGTAGGCCAAAATCTCACTAGATGTCTTAAGCAAACCCCACTTAAAGTGGGGGTCTCGCTTTTGTAAATATGGCTCCACTTAAGTAATCATCGCTAAAGCAAGCCCTGGCTCACGTAATATAACCCAGCTAAAGTTCGCCCTTTGCTTTAGAGATCATGTCTTGGCTTCAGTGAAGGTCACTTAAGAAAAAGACCTATCACAAACGCGGAGGGTATATAACTCATGTACAAGAAAAATCAACCAACTCTCAAAATATCAAATGGACCATCAGAATTTTGTAAGAATCTCGTACATACAAATCATATTTTAAAATTGTTTGTACTTGACGTTGTAACATATCGCAAATTGAAATAGCTAGGAAGAATATTCGAAGTTGAAATAGTCATTTTTGGAAAGAATTAAAATCTTGAAGTTTTGTTAAGTTAGGAAAAAGTGAGTTTTTGGTAAAATTCAAATAGCCATAAATCTTAGCTCATGATGAGTTAGGTGTAGTTCCAAACATGGTTGGAAAGCCCTTGGAACAATCTTTCCAATTCCGCCGAGTTTGCAAAATTTCAAGTTCGGATGAGTGAGTTATGCCCTTTGGAAGTTGGATTGTTGGATTAAGGAAATGTTCAATCCAGAAATAAAAAAGGGTAATTTGGTATTTTTCTTACCCAATTAATTAATTCATTTTTGGTAAAATTATTAAGGGTCTAAACTGAACTTGGTCAGTTTTACACTTTTGGAGAAAGTTTAGGATTTTGTAGAAAGAACGCAAGAGAAGAAGAAAGGAAAAAGGAGCCAAGATCGTCGAGTTCGTTAAGAATAACTTGTGGATTTCGTCGGGGGATGATCCCTAAAAAGGTATGTGAGTCTTCCATAACGTTGGTTCGTTCAACCACGTGCCAAGAATGTTTTGATTCATCATGATTTCATCCTAAAAATATTTGATTTTTGAATGTTGTTCTTGAATTGCTTTCGTTCTTGAACATGTGTTGAGATTTAGGAGTTCTTTGATGATCTAGCTGTTGTTCTTGAACTCATTGGGTTATATCGTTGTATATATGTTGTGGGTACATGAATCTAAAATGAATTTGAGAAAAAGAATCGAGTTAAAATGATTTAAGGTCAGAAAATGAGAGGAAAAAATGGGCAGATTTTTGCCTAAGGAATAGGTAGCGCGACGCGCCAGTAGTGCGCTAGAATGGTGCCTGAGTCAAGTGAGGCTGGCGCCAGAAGCTTTCCTAAAATCTTTTAACACTTCCAATTGATTCTAACTACTCTAAATTACTTCTAAACATATAGAAATCATCCAGAAACATGAATTCCAACCTTGAATCCATAATTAATTAAATGAAAGTTTAGAGGTAAGTTTGGAAAGTTCTTAGAGTTCTTTCAAGAAGTCTTTTACAAATGCTTTTAACATTGTTTTAAGACTTAAGGATAAAGTTGTGTAAAGACAAAATATAATGATAAGAAATTCATTTCAAGTTTCATAAGTCTTTAACAAACGTTTTAACTTTGTTTTTCAGGCTCAAGTTTCAAGTTAAGCTAAAAGTAAAGAGTTGAGTTCATTTCTCAAAAGTTATAAGGGAACTAAGAGTTTACAAATGTTTTCACATTTAACCAAGAAAAGGGAATAATGATTCCAATAGAGCTTTTAAGCTATGTTTTGAGCACTAATCTCAAACCACAGAAGAAGATATTTTTAAAATATATGAGCTAAGTATGTTTTTGGGAGTAGTATTGAGCACCGATGTGGGAATGCGAGTTCATATTAACTCAAATCTCCATAAACCATGTAGCCGTCATTGGTATTAACGGGTCATACTTTTTAGATGATCTCGCAAGTTAAGCTAGTGGATCCACCTATTCAATTAAGCTTCCTATATCCCCGACAAGGTATAGGATGATCCTTGGCAGCGCGAGGTAGAGTGTTGTATCATCACCGTAGCTCTTAAGTTATAGTTGTCGGTTAGAGAAACTCCCACAATAGTATTTGCATGGTTCCTCAAGACGTTCTGCTTTGTATGAATGGGGTTATTGGACTTCATTCATGCATTGCACAAGTTGACTTACAGTGGAAGCATGATAAGTCTTTTATTATAATTATGAATTGACATCAGGTTAATTTATGTTTTGACATACATATTAGAGTTATTTTGTATCTTTGCATACACACAGAGTTTACAACATGTTTTTAAACATATTTTCTTTATTATACACTTGCTTTTAGATTTCTTAATATTGTTATGAGTTTAGTTAAGTATTCAGGAGTTGAGAAGAGCCAAGGTAAGTGTTTCTATCATAATCTCCTTCAAGCCTATGTTGTTTTAGCTCTCCAACTCGCATACTCGTACGTACAATGTACTGATGCCAGTTGGCCTGCATCGTATTATGATGCAAACGTAGGTAAATAGGATCGGCATTCCACCGCACTGTTGATCCAGTGAGTAGTTCAGAGTCAGTTGGTCAGCCTCCTTGCTTTCCGAAGGATCCATTTTTCACCGATTTCTAGTTTAGTTCATTAGGATGTTGTGGGGTCTGTTCAAACATCCCTCTCAGTTATTAGAGGCTTCATAAATAGTCATTCAGATGTTAGTTCATTAGTTATCATTTTGTTCTTGAATTTTGTTCATATTTGAGTTGCCATTTTGGATAAGTTAAATGTTTATTTTAAAAACATTTTGATTTCAGTTCCAGAAAGCTGACTTAGTTAACATTCAAAAAATTTCTTAATGCATGAAGTCTTCAGCTGAGTAAGTAAGTCAGGACAAGGGTTCACTTAGGGCCAGCATTGGTCTCCAAGTGTCGGCCACGTCCAGAGTGTAGGCTCGGGGCGTTAAAGACGTTCTGTTCAATATGGAATCATCAAAACACGAATTTGAGTTCTCCTTAACCCGAGTTGCGTGTTAGTCACAAGAAACTAATCATAATGCCTAAAAAGGCTAAATTAAGCTGGGACCTGTGCAAATTCAATCAAGACCCCACCAAGGCCAAAATAATTGCTTGAATCAAATAGAACTCTGAGAATTCTGATCCGATCATCCGAACCCCGAATGTTGACTAAAGTCAACCAAAAGGCTAAAATTACATAATTTTTCAACTTAGGACCTCAAATCCTAAAAATGAAACTCTGAATCAAAAAACTAAAACTCGTTTGACCTACTTCCACATTCCAAAACTGATAGAACTGACATAATTCCATTATGACACTCGAAGCTCCAAAAGACACCGAAAACCGCTCTTTAACAACTTTAGCCTTCCAAATTTCCAAACTTTCCAAAATTCACAACTTTTAACTTAGAACTCGAAATATATTTCAAAAATGATTCAAAAATTATTTTGTGCCAATATCGGGAGGGGTAAAATAATAACTCTACAAAAATCTCCAGAAATAACTGATCGAGTCATTACAATTAGGTCTCACAAACACAATGCATCACTGTATTTGTTGTTTAAGGCACAAATAATTTCCCATGTCAAGTAGTATGGTTAAATTCTTCCTTTTGACATAATTTTAAATGTAGGTGAGATTCATCCCCATATTAGGAGTTGCGGCCGCATGTGTTTACCACACACCAACATTTTTCTGCAACCATTCTTCCTCTAGTTGCAATTCAGTAAGTTAGTGATGCGGAGCCGCATGTGGACATGCAAAGACATCAACATCAATTTATTGCAACAAACTATTTGTGTAACACCCCGTAACTAAAAAAAAGTTATAATTTTGAAATAGTCATTTTTGGAAAGAATATAACAATTTGGAAATTTGACAAGTGTGTTATAGTTGAGTTTTGGTCAACTTAAAATGATCATAACTCCTACCTCATGATGAGTTATGTGTGTTCCAGATATTGGAGTTCTTGGAATAATCTTTCCAATGCCGCCAAATTTGCGCGATTCGGTGTTAATATGAGTGAGATATGTCCATTGGAAATTGGGTTATTCAAATAAGGAAATGTCCAATCTAGATTTTTTAAAATAGTGTTTTGGTCTTTTCCATACCCTATTATTCTAATTATGTTTTAGGTCATTAATTAGAGTAAAATATGATTTAAGTCAGTTTAGAAAAGTTGAAGTTCACATTAGGGTTTGGAGAAAAGGGAAATGAGTAGAAAGGAGAAAAGGATCATGATTTCGTCGTCTTCTTAAGGAATTGATTGTGGCGTTCAAAAAGGATTTGATCCCACAAGGTATGTGAAAAATTCATAATGTTAGTTTTGTTCACCCACGTGCCAACCATGTTTGATTCTGCGTAAATTCGTTATAAAAAGATTGAATTTTAAATGTTCTTGATAGTCGTTCTTGAATTGCTTTCGTTCTTGCACGTTAGTTGAGATTAAGGAGTTTCTTGATATTAAAGTTTGTTTCCTTGAGTTCGTTGAGTTAGATCCTTGATTATATGTTTTGGATACATGAATCTAAAATGAATTTGAGAAAAAGAATTGGATTAAATAGATTTAGGATTAAAAAATGAGACCAAAAGTTCCTCAATATTTGCCTGAAGGGAGGCTGGCGAGACGCACCCCCATAGAGCCAGGAAGGCTGTGGCGGCGTGCCAGAAGTGAACCATTTTAGAGCCCTCAATAAGTGGGGGATGGCGCGGCGCGCTCGGGATGCACCCACATCATTGTTTTTCACCTTCTTTTTTTTCATTCAGTCTGTTTAATTCCTTCTAAAAAGTACTAAAACTTTAAATTGATTGTAACTACTCTAAATGACTTCTAAACACTTAGAAATCATCAAGAAACATGAATCATAACCTTGAATCCATAAATTCAAATACAAGGAATGTTAAGAGCCAAGTTTAGGATGTTCTTAGAGTCTTTTAAAGAAGTCTTTCACAAGTTTTAAATTTTTTTTAAGACTTAAGTTTCAAGTTATGCAAATAGTAAAGAGTTGAGTTCATTTCTCCAAAAGTTATAAGGGAACTAAGTATTCTCAAGGTTTAAAAATGTTTTCACATTTGAACAAGAAATGGAAACACCGATTTTCAAGAGAGCTTTTAAGCTAAAGTTTTGAGTAATTATCTCAAACTAAGAAAGAAGTTTTGTTTAAAACAAATAAGCTAAGTATATTTTGGGAGTAGTATTGAACACCGATATGGGCATGGGAGTTCATATTAACTCAGGACTCCATAAACCATGTAGTCATCATGGGTAGTAAATGATGACACTTTTTAGCTGATTCCTTAAATTGCATTTTAGTATAGACTAGTGGATTCACTTAGTTAAGGCGTCCTATATGACGGCAAAGTATATGGAAGTTCTGGCAGTGTGAGAAAGACGTTGCATCACAACTTAGGCTCATAGTGGTTGTTTTAGATTAGATAAACTCCTACAAATACTATATTACTTTATTATATGAATATATTTGAGTTTGTTATTGCATTTTCGTTAACGAACTAATTTGTTTCTACTGTTCTTACAAGTTTCCTATATATTACATATTTCTTATTGCTTTATAATGAGTTTAGTTATTCGGGAGTTGAGTATAGACAAGGTAAGTGTTCCCTTCATATTCTTTTGAAGCCTATGTTGTGTTCAGCATTCCAACTCTCATACTCGTACATTCAACGTACAGATGTCAGTTGCCTTCATTATCTTATGATGCAGACGTAGGTAAAAAGGATCAGCACCCAGCGTCTCGTTGATCCAATTGAGCACTCATAGTCAATTGGTGAGCCTTTTTGCATTTCGGAGGTCCTTTTACGTTGATTTCAGTATTTCATTGTTAGGATGATCATGGGTCTTGTCCCGACATCCCTCTTTGTTTTAGAGGCTTCATAGACTGTCAGATTTAATTCTTTAGTCTTTTCATTTCATTATCTTATGTTGAGACTGAGTTTGCCTTATTGGCTAGTTCAATGTATTCTCTATAACAGTCTATGTTTTGTTTGAGTTTATCTTATTAAGTTAAGTCTTCCATTGTCTAAGTAAGTCAGGCCAAGGGTTCGCTTGGTACCAACAATGGTTTTCGAGTGTAAATCATGTTCAGGATGTAGGCTCAGGGCGTGACAATTTGATATTTTCACCTTTGAACCTTTTTACTTTGTTTCGACTCGATTGCATGTAAATCATGAAAACCTAATTTTCAAGGCTTAAACATCGAAAATGCCTTTTCTCTCTTTTAAAACACAGTAGTATAAGCTTAGAAACCTCTTTGTCGGTAAAATACAAACTTCTCAAATCACAAAAAACATAAATTTCTTCTTATGGTCAAAGAATACAATACTTCAACATCATACAGACTAAGACTTCACTCTTCTACCTAGTAAGAATTCAACTTGACATGAATGTTGAATTATAGAAGCCACAGTTTATCACATGACAACATTAAGCTCACTTATCATTCATACAATCTGTGTCTTATTTCATAAAATATATTTCATAATGGCTATAAACTCTTCTATTTATATGTGTCAATTTAGGAAAAGAGGATCCCTGAAACATATAGTAGAAATGATCAAACACTCACTCTCAGGAATATGCTAACATATACAAGAGAAATTAAGATTCAGAATCAAACACTCACTCTCTGGAATATGCTAACATGCACACACGTGTATCATAAGCTTGTCTATTATGTATTTCTTTGCTAATTCATACATTCTATCATTTTAAGGTCAATTAGGACTTCTAGGGTACGAGAAATGAAAAAGGTGAAGACAAATAGTCACCACTCATGGAAAATGTCAACCAAATAGAAAACAACTATCAATGCCAACTTGACGCATTAGACTCTATAGGAATGACAACAACTATATGAAAACATTAATACTCAATATCATGGTTCATTTTAAACTTGATTTAATTTATTTGGATTATATCAGTCACATGTTATCAACCAAACTATCCATAGTATCTTACATTGACTTTGTCTCAAGCAAATCATGAATTGGAAGAGTCATCTGGTTTGACAGTAAAGACAACTATTGAGAAAAAACTATAGTATAAATAAAACCCAGCATATATACTCTAATGCATGAATATGCACAACCACAAGTAGATATACAAACCAAATGTTGTTCAAAATTAATAGTACATGGCCAAACGGGAAAATTATCACAACAAAAACATGCCCATTTGGGTCAAATGAACATCATAAAATAATAATTCAACAAGCTTAAAACATTCACCAACATATTTCGATAACTTTAGGATATTTGTAAATCATGATTTTTATATTAAATTTTGTGTGATATTAATCTGCATGGTTAACTTTTAACCTATTAATATATGATCATCTCCGTTGCCTGATTTTATTTCATATCAGAATATTTGTATCTTCCAATTGATAAATAAACACAAAAAAATCTCTTTTTAATGTCGGGGATACATAAATGTTTTCCAATATACTTCGAACATAGGAATAATTTCTCTACTTCACGAAGGGACAAAAATGAGAAAAATTGAACCAAAATATAAATCTGATAATCCAATTTTATGTTTTGGGAGTGCAAACATCAATTCTAAAAATTAAGTTAAAATAGAATGGTTGAAGTTTTTAACTTACAAAAGCCACAAAATTAATAAATCTTGTACTGTCATCATATTTAAAAGAATATATGAATATTAAATAAGACAATTAATTATATTCTTTAATTTAATTTTAATACAACATGTGTTACTAGTTTACACTAGAAAGTTTCAATTTTTAAGTGTAAGAGATCCTTTAAAAAAAATTATACTAACAAAAACATTACAATAATAATAGTAGTAAATTAAAAATAAATAAATCTATATCTAATAAATATTAAAATAAATGATCATCGATTTAATAAGTGAATGAAATTACAAACTTTGAAACAAATAAATAAATACGACAAAAGGAAACTTCAAAGGAGGACGAAGGGAAACTTATTCGGACAGTCCAATGATACAATATAGATATGAAAAATAGTAAATGAAATAAATACTTCATTTGACCATATGTACATAGAAAATAGTGCTAATTAATAATACACACATTGGTCCTTAGAATGTTATGGTGTGGATATGATCTTGCACATTAATATTTTTAAAAAACGGATCGTGCAATAAAGTCATCACAACATCATCATTCTAGTTGAGCAACCCAAAAATTGTAGGACTATCTGGTAAGTCAACGAGGAATTCAAATTGGTATTCGTTGATGTTGATACACCGATTGATGGATATCCTGTGTAGGTTTTATTTGTTGAGTCATTGTAGGAGACACATGAGAATACGTTGGAGGAGCCATAATTAATGAAGGTATCGGAGAAGCAATCATTGGTGAAGGCATAAGAGAATTCATTATTGGTGAAGGAATCAAAGAATCCATTATTGTTGACGGCATTGGAGGGGTCAGTCTAGGTGGTTTTCCAATAATCACGTGTTGGGGCATTGGAGAAAACAATTGTGGAGCCATTGGAGGAAACATTTGTAATAACAATAGGGGAGAAGGATCTATTTGTCCTTCAGAGTTGTTTCTGCTAGGTACAATTGGTTCAACAATCGGTTCAGGGGCATTTGATGTAGCTCCATCAACTTCTTTTATCATTAGTTCACTTAACTGTTTGAGATTTTTCTTGATTACCCAACGTAGGTTATTGAGATCGGAAGGGTTCGTGTTTACACAAACATTTTTTCTCTTGAACACATCATACGTCTCATTTTTCATTTCCTTAACCCTACTCTCCTTTCTTACCTTTTGAAGTTGTTCCTCCAACTTCTTGATCCTTTGTATGGGGAATTCTTCTCTTGTCACCATATTTTAAGATCACTCCAATGTCGACAACTCCTTAAACTTTTATAAAACTGTTGCGTACAACATCATTATTTGGAAATGTATATGACTCATTTCTATAAGGGTCATATATGATTGTAGCAATTTCAACATCACAAAGTGGTTTCAGTTCATAAGATTTTTTCAAGAGCAAGTTCTGTTTATTATATGAAACTTTTATTTTACTATCATCTTCAATAAAAGTATAGTTCACTTTGTTTCTAGTCATGGATAAAGGGGAGGAGAAATGTGTTTGTTTGGACATGAGGGATAAAATGGCTTTGTTGTAGTAGTAGTTGTTGTGATTTGTTTTGGTCAATCCTATTTATAGAGAAAATTTTAATTCTGTATATTTTTAAAAGTTTGAATTAGAGATTTTTTTTCTTGCTCGCAAGAATTATTTTGGAAAACACTAAATGAGTGGATATTAGATAAAGTTAGATAAACTCATCTCGAGATATAGTTATTTATGGCTCTGGTATTATGTTGACCAACTTATTAGGAAAAATACTAATGTGGTTTAAATTTAAGTAGTGTACACAAAAAATGGTCATAAAGTTATCGCAAACATATTTGTTTACTCATTTCCTTCACTGAGTTTTTTTTAAAATAAAAAGAATATTTTGATTCAAGGATGTACATAAATAAATATTGAAACAAGAGAACATTTAAATATTGGTTAGGAATACTGATATATAAATTTTGACAGTATTTGAATATGCTTAAAAATATTCAATTTGATGGTTATTTTAAAAAACACAAATATTTTTTAAATCTTAAATGATGATGTATGTATGATTGTAGAAGTTACATCGCTTGCCGAAGAACATTATTATTTTTTTTTATTTTTGATAAACCATATTTAGTTAAACAATCAAGTGCTTCCAAATATATTTCAAACAAAATCTTTGGTTAAATATGTTTTTGTTAACGTCTGATACTCACCAACCTTTCACCCGATTCACATTGTATATATTTCTATATTAGTTTTGAGACAAGTCAATCTGAAATAATTATAAAAAACACTTATACTGATGTGTTTACAATAGTTTTAAAATTAAAAGATATTTTTTTTATTTTAAGAAAAATTCTCAAGATGAAGAGAAATTATTTGAAGATGTCTTACTAATGTTTTATCAAATGAATATGTACATTTATTACTCTAATAAAATATTATCATTTTATGGTCAATAAGATAAATATTAATCATATTGGGTTTCATATACATATTTCTTTGATTCTTTCTAATTGAGTCTCTTTATACGAGAGGGGAAGAAAGAACATTAATATAATTGAGATTATGTGATGTTTAGCTAAGTCTAAAATTGGGTCTATCTAGTCGATAAAGCTGGGATCGACCCGCCTTGATAAAAAAAATATTGCTTACATAGGATTATACAGAAAATGATTGTCTTGGACCACTATAGCATTCCCTTGGACGCTATAGCTCGAACCACCTCGTGGTCCCTTATACATCATAGCAACACCCCACAATGACCCCAATATTTATAACTCCTTCTCTTTTTGTGCATTTTTTAAAAGAGTTGTCTCTTCCTAAAAATGTCCTAGAATTATATTTAAGACAAAGATACAAGTCTCTCTATACACGCCTTTACAAACCTTATATCTCCAAGACGGGTTGGAGACAAGATTATATTCAATAACCAAAGATTCTATCACAAGGTAGAAAAAAATTCCTCTCTCGACAATAGCATCTTAGGAACTTACAAACTAGATAAAACTTAATTAAGAACCACCTTAATATGATCCTAAAAATAGGTACTGATAAGTTCTAGAATTACATAACAAAATTAAAAATAAATTAGTCTCACGACCCAAAAATGGAAGAGATTGCACTCATCTATTCCACTACAAGAAGTCGACCTCAAACCCTAAAATGCTGAGAAATACCGAAAGGAAGACAAGATAAATAAAGGAGCAAAAATCTTGGTCATTCTAATATAACTTAAAACCTTGTCACATGTTCAACCCACTAATGTAATAAGACGGAGTTGAAAGATAATTACAAGTTTGAAAAGTATTTATTTTTCTAATAGAATAAACCATAAACATAAAGGAAGAAGAGATCCCATCAAGATCATAAGCAACTACCTCTCAAAATCTTTGTTGAGCAACGGAGAATGGTGAAGAAGAAGAGAAATCACATAGAACTAGGGTCAGAACCTACACAAGTATAGAAGCAAGGAGTGAATACCGAACAACATGGTACTTAACAAGCAACCTACTAATTAAATAAATCAAAATTACTCTACAATATGAGTTCTCGTTTCATCCAAACTTAAACTCCTCAAAATACAACATGCATAAATCAATCCAACCTAACAATTTTACACCAAATCAATTTCGATAAGAAATCACTTGAAAATCACCTTCTGTATTGACCTTGAGTTTTCACTCCAATGGAGGTTTGAGAGAATTTGGAAGAGAAGGTTTTAGATTTTTGATTTCTTAATGGGTATTGGGGTTTTGTCTTGGGAAAAGGGTTGTATGTTGACCTAATTCTCTATATATTGTGTAGTATAGGTATTGAGTAGTGTTTATTGGTATGGTCCACTTATGGTGGCGGTGCTTATGTGCTATAATTGCGATGAAAATGGCCTTGTAAGCATTATTACAAGAATTGTGATGAACGTGACCTTGTCGGCATTACTTTTTGAATAGTGATATTATCATGTTATGACTTGAATATGATCAATGTGAAGGACTATGTGATATATTTGATATGTGAGATTAGATTATGTGTGGTTTGTTTATGAGCTACTAGTCTTGAGTTTTTACTCTTAATTGGGTTTAAAATGAAGCAAGTGTCATTCGAGGATGAATGTTGTCCAAGTGGGGGAGATTGTAACGCCCCTAAAAATGAACTAGGTGAAACTACAGCCTAAAATGTATATCATGTGGTTTTAAAGTCCTAAAATGGTTAAATATAGTGTGTATAGGCAGTGTGTAAAGTTTTGATGAGTTTGGAGGTCAAACGTCCAAGACGTTCGAAAGATAGCCTTGAGACGTGCTTGTGTGTTCTATTGTGTCTCGGCATGTTTTATGTGTTGTTTGGAGTTAATATTGATAGGAGAGGTTCCTAACATCTAGAAGAACGTGTTTCGGGTTAAAACATCCGGGCACGACTCCCCAAGGACCGCCTTAGGGGTCCTTAAGGAGGACCCAAACCTTGGGCTAGCAAGCTGCCCAAGGCAGCAGCATTTTGTGCTATGGTGGAACCAGTCCGCATCGCGGACTTGGTTAATCCAGGGACAAAATTGGTCTGCATCGCGGACACAAGGCGGACTCCACTGTCTAGAAATTTATTTTCAGAAATCATGCGGGAGCAGCTCTGATTCGCGGACTTGTTTCCCGACGATATTTCCAAAAATTGAAGTTATGTTAGACTTGTCTAAAAGTTCCTAATTTATGTGGAGGTATTTTGGGTACTTTGGGAGTCAGTTATTGACGGTTTTTAATTCATATTTAACCCTTTTCCCAATACAAAACCCCAATACCCATTAAGAAATCAAAAATCCAAAACCTTCTTCTCTTCCAAATTCTCTCAAACCTCCATTGGAGGGAAAACTCAAGCTCAAGCTAGAAGGTGATTTTCAAGTGATTTCTTCTCAAAATTGACTGGGCTTTTCTTCAATTAAGGTATGGTGATTCATCCTTGAATCCTCTTTTATTTAAGGAGCCAATTTCAATGGTTTCCAAAGATGATCAAAAACATGAAATCTTCTATTTTGAATTCTAGCCGTGGTTCTTGCATAAAACAATTTGAATGAATGATTTATGATTGAATTAGTGTTAATTGAATATTTGTAGATCAAATTCCGTATGAACCCATTTGATACATGAAATTCCTATTTTTGGCTCTAATGTGGGTGATTTGATCAAGGCTTAATTGTATTGAATTATTGTGTAGATTACTTTGGGATATTAAATCATGTAAAGATCATGTTAGAATTGTATATAGGCTACCTTAATTTGATGATTTTCATAGTGTATCTTGATAGATCAATTGTATAGTTTGATTATTGGTTGGGATTGATGTGTATGGCTATGGGTAAGAGCCTTGTGAATTGAATTGGTTGGAATGGCTATGGATTGGAGATTCTCTTGGTGAAAGGGTGGTATATTGACCTAATTCTCTCAATATTGTATAGTATAGGTCTTTAATTGTTGGTTGGTATGGTCCACTTATGGTGGAGATGCTTATGTGTTATAATTGTGTTGAATGTAGCCTCGTCGGCATTACTTTATTAATCGTATTGAACATGGCCTTGTCGGCATTACTTTATGCATTGTGATATTATCTTGTGTTAGCTTGTGTAGTTGATCAATGTGAAGTATGGTTTTGTCTAAGTATATGTGTAAGGTGAAAGCATGTGTTCTTCTAATTGATGATAGGTGATCATGATAGACTATGGTGGTGTCCTCATGTGTGTAGTCTTGATGTTGGAGTATGATACTTCCTAATTTACTACATGATTCTTATGATGGATTATGTTGATGTTTCTATAAAAATGAATAGGTGACTTATATTAGACTTAGTTATCCCTATGAGATACTTGAATGTTATCGTACATATGATAAGTAAATATGTGTGTCTTGTTTGGTAGACCTTTGTCTCTCTACTTGATACATGAAGAATGTGAATATGAACTCTTGACTTAGTAGGTTACAGTACCTTGGTCTTAAATGTGAATGTATGGTTGAAATGTGATCTCGAACTTGGTTAAGAAGGTCATTAGCTTGGAACCTTAAAACTAGAAAGGAGGTTGAGATATCCTTGAAGTTGAAAGCCGTAATGGTATCCTTCTTGTGTGAATGATGGACTTAGGGGTAGGATGGCTGGAACGACATGAAACCATCCTTAATAAAGTCATCAAGCTATTTTATTAACCATTGAGTGGCAGACCCTTAAGGGCCCATCTATGCTAAAGGCATTATGGTGAGGTATGGCTAGAAGTGTTGCCTGATCATATGTCTTGTGTGATTGAATTACTCTATGATAACAAAGGCTAGCACTGAGTGAATGCTATGGGTAGTAGTTCTAGTTGAGAAGAAGACTAGAGTTCAAACAAACCCTTGATGTTCCTTAACTATGTGCCTACATGGGTTGTGTCCTCGTTCAACCATTGGCAAGTAAAACAACCACCATTGGAGTAGGTTATGACTCCGGATTCCATGCCTAGATAGTATGGTCTATGTCAGTTATTGCATATTCTTATCATATGGGATACATTCTAGTGTCTGATAAGTTCTACAATGTTAAGGTAGTGGAATGGAACGCTATCTAGACATGGCACGAGTAAGTTTTGAAGATGCAAGTATGTAGGTTCTCTACGTCTACCAAGACAATTATGTGATGTCTTCTAAATGCTTAAATGAACTCAAATTGACTTAATTATGATTATTACTTAGGCTCATGAAGGTTGAATGAAATTATACCTATCTACGGAAGCTTTTAGGGTTGCTTAGGTAGATTTAAAGAGGGTGTATGGGCAGTCTCTTCATGTTCCACTCAAGTAAATCTTAGAGTAACCTTAGGTGGTGAGTTAATGAAATGTAAATTAATCAATCTTACTAGGTAGTCTTAAGGATTGTTTAAGTAGGCTTGAATAGGGTGTATAGGCGGTCTTTTCTTGTCTTACTTAAGTAAGTGTTAGGATAACCCTTGGTAGGAGGCTTAAATGCTTATATGGTTTGAAGTGTTGATAATGTTATTATGTGGGTTACTTGGTATATGTCTTATATGTGAACTTTATGTTAAAGTGGTTATTATACTTATGTTATGAAGTTATCTTCAAAAAGAGCATGTTTCATACAAATGTCCATTTAGCATGATTTTATTGCATAACAAAATTTTCAAGTCTTTACAATCACAGTCCAAAAATTGCAATTCAACAACCAATAAATTTCAAGTATGCCAATCACAAGTACCAAGTAGGTCATTCTCAAGTATCAAGTAGTGCTATCACAAATTTTGAGTGGATTAAATTCTTGCCGAAACCATTTATCTTCGGCACAATATCACTAGCTGTGCATCACCTCGAAAATCAGACTTTGCAGAACTCACCTAAAGCAATGAACCACGGTAGGGTTCATGGACCGTGATTGGGACCATAGTCCTTTGAACTGCCCGTAGGGGGAGTTGGACTCCACCAGGTCCTTATGTCAGACCACGGGAACCTTCACGGGTCGTGGTCTTGACGATGGACCGTGGTCCCGTCCGTGGAAGTTTAGGCAGCAGCCTCCCCTAGACAGCCCATCATACCCCCACGACCAAGTGAACACCACAAGGACCTTCACGTTCCGTGGTCCTTCACACGTTCCGTGGTAGGGCCCGTTCTACAGGACCCTTAAAGTCAGTAGACATTGGACCACATACGAACAGATTCACGGTCCGTGGTCCCTTTTACGGTCCATAAAAGTGGTCATGGTCAACCCCATTAGCAGTTTAAGTCTAGGGTCTTCTCGTCTTTTCCTATTTAGTTGGACCCTTATACTACGTCGTTTTAACCCTAAGCTATGTGGTTTTTGTTAGTTTTAGCCTAGAAACATACGTAGAACTTACATAAGTTAATTCATTCATCAGAACATAGAAAATTTAGAGCATAGAAGGATAAAAAGTCGTGCAACCCTAGTTCAATGATATTTCTCAAGCAACTAAAATGATGATATTACAATAGAATTATCTTTATCCCCGAGCCTACACCCTGAATGTGACCGGCACTCGAGAACCATTGCTAGTCCCCAAGTGAACCCTTAGACTGGCTTACTATAGACATGAGACTAAATATGATATGCGGATACCTTAAGTAGATGAACACTTAAATATTCTATATTACCTTAAAAGAATGAACTCTAAATTGAATGTTAAATTACAATAATATCCCTAACTTAGTTTGTGACTTTTTCAGTAAGTTGTGACTTTTCTGATAAGTTGTGACTTTTTTCAAAGGGTTGTGATTTTTCACTAAGTTGTGACTTTTCCAAATAGTTGTCTTTATAACATTTTCAATAAGTTTTGACTTTTGAAAGGGTTGTGACTTCTCGAAAAGGTCATTTTTTAAAAAGTTGTGAATTTTCAAAAAGGTTGTGACTTCTCAAAAGGTCATAACTATCCCGATAAAACACAAAAAAATATATTTTCACTGAGTTGTGACTTTTCCAAAGATTTGTGTCTTTACAAGGATTTGTGACTTTTGAAAGGGTTGTGACTTCTCGGGAAGGTCATTTTTCAATAAGTATTGACATTTTTTAAGGGTTGTAACTTCTCAAAAGGTCATGACTATTTCAATAAGACACAAAAGATACTTTCTCCTACTTACCTTTGTTTACTATAAATAGAGGGGCTTCCTCTCATTTTCTTGAACCACAATCTTTTTAATCTTCTACTCCTCTTCTTCTTGCATTTTAAAATATTTCGTGTGATTTGTTGTCGTTGAGTGTGTTCGAATAAGGTTGTAAGTGATGCATTCGTTCTTAGTATATGCTGATTATTGTCGAGTTGTGAGTGGAAATAAAGAATTCTTTTTTGGTCGAAACAGAAAATATACATTTTTGTAAGCGTATTACTTGTGTCATTATCTGTATGACAGCCTTTTGCTGCTTTTTCTACAATCATTTTATCATATCAAAATTAAATCAGTTGCTAATAGTGGTCCTTTTGTAACTTTCTAAGTGCATATTTGAGGTGATAACTCCCCTTTGAATTAAGCAAAAAGAGGAGACATTTTATCTTGAGGATTAGAGGAAACGTATCTGTCCTTTCCATTCACTCAATATTTCTCCGATGTCTAATAATATAGTATTTTAGAAGAAGATAAGGTCATATATATATATATATATATATATATATATATATATATATAGAGAGAGAGAGAGAGAGAGAGGTATTTGTATTTGAATTAAAGTATTATATATGTCACAAATGTATTATCAAGTTAACAAGATATTTTAACTTCAGAATATATTAATTTTGAATTGTTCCGAGTTTGATTTATTTTTAAAAAATACTCGCAACAAATGTGAAAAATATGTGAATATGTTTGAATTGTTTAAAAATTATCATTAAAAAATAATCCTTATTTCCAATGATATGGAATAAACATTTTTATTTTGTTCCCTACACTAAATTAAAAACTTATGACTATTCATAAAATTTATTAGAAATACAACTATTGCACATTAATTCTTTAGTTATATCATTATAAATTTTCTTTGTTATTACTAATTATTGCAAATGTTATTCACACTCGTTATCATTCCTTAGTTATAAGATTATGAATTCTCATAGTTATTACATTAATTATTTCTATCTTTCATATTTTCTTATATTAACTTCTGACCGATAATTTTTCATATTAT